>JAODLM010000507.1:0-196103 GCA_036937905.1 Salvia rosmarinus
TTGAGTATGTCTTCAGAGCGATGCATAAAATGATGGCTCAAAGCCCAGCCAATAATTTTTCAATGCCTATAAACATATTATAAGAAACATATCAAGGATTACTAAAAACTGAAGCATACAACAACCAATTTGAAGATCATTGAGCTGTGCAAAATCAACTGACTTTCATTAGTCAAAGCTTGGTCTTTAATGCATAGTGATTCGAGATCAGGACAGTCGAGGCATATTCGATTTAGCACCTGGAATTCATGAGAAGATAGAATAAAAGTAAGACCACTAGGTTAAGATTATGACCACCAAAAAATAAGAAGACAGATTACTCGTGGTCAGTAATGTCAGTGAAGTCAGGCTGTAACAGTTGTTTAAATTCAAGAATTTATCAATCACATCGTCACAAAAACTATATCCACACATCATCACAAAAACTATATCCACATTTAAATCCGTAGTTTATTGGAAAGATATATAAATCAGGAATCAGATAATTATGAAGTAGTAGGCATGGATGGCATGAAACACCACAATATAAGTTCTCTTGTTATAAACACGTGATCTAACTAAAGCAAGCTCAGAGGAAAAAACCAAAGAGTACTAGCCCAAATTGAATTTCATCTCAAACAGAATCAGGCGGTGAGACAATGGTGAAGCAATCATTTATAGAAGTTACACACCGTGCGAATGCCACCAATATTTGATTGTGATTTCATTGTTTCAATGTCCGGTCAATTGCTGTTTCCAGTCAACTAGCACCACCTCATCCTGTTATATTGAAAACAAGATCTATAACATGCTTCCAACCTTAACGATAGAAACATCATAGAGCAGCAAAAATTTGTTACCTGGGGAATCTGTATGGTCACTTTGTTTGGAAAAAGACGGCTGAGCTGCTTCAGAATCTTTGGAGTTTCTTTATTTCTATCATGTAACCTACCAAAGTTATCCTGTAAAAAGGAAAATCTCTAGTCTTCAAAGAGGAGCAAATCTAATAAAGAAAGGATGAAAAGCTGAAATGTCTTCTCATAGTTTTACTAGGTTTTTCATTCCACAAGCTTTTAGAACATTTGAGCTCTAAGAAACTCCTCAAGAAGTTTAGAGACAGAAAAAAGACACAGGCCATGATTCTATTCTACCCATAAAGATGGAAAAAAATTTGGTAGCTAAAACACAATGACAACAGGATGAGTATACAAAGTCTCTAAGTTAGTCGGTCATACCGGAAAGCAAGGTCGAGCAATGCTGTTTGGTTGCTTCAAATTTTGTGAAAAGCAATCCGCCAGGATGAGACTGTATCCAACATATACAAGATGAGAGATTTCTTTCTTTCATTTAAGAATAAAAGCAGGAGAAGCGGAATTAGGGAGGAAGGGATGCAATATTAGGATAAAGTATAAACAACAAAGCTTAAACTCACTTTCTCCTTCCGACTGTCTGTCTGAGTATGTGAGGCTATCACGACAATGTTTTCTGGTAATGATTCAAGCTTAACTTTGAATGCTGCATAAGCCTCAGAATTTCCAACCATGGACTTCTCTATATCTTTCAATAACAAGATTAATGGAGTGGTTTTACATTCTGTTGAAGCTACCTGCAAAGGGAAGTTCTTTTTAGGTATTTATTGGCAAGAACATAATATGCAAGAGAAAAGTCAACCAACTTGCAAATATACCTCAAAAAGCTCATTAATGGCAAGCCTGTCGATGTCATCAGCACTGGGGCTCTCAAGACGGAGTAAGTCAGCTGCATAGAGTTAAAATAGTCAACAAAATAACAGGCTAGACTACTTGATACACTATACACTGAAGGTCAGAGGAAATTACCTGCACAGAAGAAACCATGATCTTCTTCACAGAGGCCCCCAAGATCATTACCTTCTGGAATTGTTCTATCAAATCTGACCCCAATTTTGGAAGAGCCATTATCCTCAAAAGCAAGCAACACCTTGCCCCTGTAACCATAGGTTGGACCCCTGCACAAAATATGGAAAGGAGACAGCTTAGAGAACATAATACCACCCAATCAGATATTGCAGTTTCCAAACTAGCAGCTGGTTACTTTTGAACCCGACCAATCATCGGCGAGATATCAATCTCAGATTTTCACTGGTAATTAGGTCGTCTTTACTTACAAAGTAAAGAAACAAAACCCACCATATTGTCCCATGTATTTGGACAACCATGGACTATCATATGTTAGGCACTTAAAAGCAAAAGAGCCAAACAAGAAGTATATCAATAAACAAGATGAAACTAATATTAGTTTGATTCTATGTATATCATCATCATGTATTAGTCAATGATATAAACAGATATAAACAACTGGTTACATGGGTGATTTTTATTTAAACCTCATAAGAACATTATAACCAAGGCTTCTAACCCACACAAACCAAAGGCCAGATTAAAATATTTACAGCCATTTATGTTCAGTAAGATAATCTTGGCTATGAAACATTGAGGCATTTATAAATCATAAGTTCTGAAATTTGTAATATCTATATCAACAAAAGTTTCTAAGAGGATGCTCAAAGTTGTGTCATATGATAAGAGATTCACTAATTAACAAGAAAGAGTTGTACTGTGAACAGCTAGCTGAAAAAACTTCTTGGTGAACAATTCACACAAAGTAGGTCATTCAACCAATACTATAATACCTGCCCACCTACAGTTCCCACATGTTTGTTGGAAGCCGCAACTCTTTACCTCAAATTATTCCACAAACAGATGCCATACATTAAGGTAGTTTCACAATGAACCAGAGTTTATAAGTAAATTCTTCCAGTCATAATCGGAAGAAACATGGTACAAAGTAAACTCTGTCGATGAATTAGTCAAGAAACACTACAAAGATGTGTGTTTTGGACAAGAAAGTAGTTTCAATATGAATACAACTATACGAGTATAAATAGAAGATTGTGAATGTGAATCCAGTATAAATTGAGTTCAAGTATGAAGGCCTAGTGTACATCTAATGAGCCATTAGACAAACATATGACAAAATTGGTCATCCAGTTAGTTTGAATTAAATTTGCAGCAGCATTGTTACCTTATTGGAGTTTGATTAGGAGAAAACCCTGTTGGCAAGAACCCATACTTCACCCTGTCACCTACCAAAACAACAAAAATCAATTAAAGACAATTTCTTCACAAGCTAAACTAAGATAAGGAACAAATACTTTGAGTTTGATACCCTTTTTGAAGGTGTGGGTTTTAGATGAAGCCGTAGATGCTTCCTGCTTGGGTTGAGCCTGAGAGCTTATAGTAGAACCCCAGTAATATCAGCCTCCACACTTGATGCTGGTTTTTGAGATGTAGATTTCGTCTGGAATATACAATTGCTCGCTCAAGCTTTGAACTTTCTTTCACCAAATCAGCTTCTTTTGTTACCGGTCCTAAACAAAGAATATAGTAATGCGTCAATAAGAAGTAAACTAGTCTATGTAACTGCTGATAACAATATTAAATTTGAACTCAGGTTGCATAGAAGCTTACACCAGGTAACAGAATAGTGTCAACAATAAGAAGTGAAACACCAAAATATTTAGCAAGTGCCTTGGTCAATGTTTCCTGGTATATTTCGAACCTATAAAGAAAACAACCAAATTTCATTAAGATTAGTTGGAAAAAGTACACAAAGTACTTGCATAAATAAGACAGAACCACAAAGCTGCATTACCTGCAGGACCTGACAGCAAAATTCTCGGACATACAGTAGGGAGGTCTGAAGTGAACTTCACAAATTTATTACACTTCAAATGTATGTATGTAGAAGCAATGAGAACATTTTTGTGTTTTCACTGCCAAAAAATTAATTATATGGAAAACCAAAATAATCTGCCCCAGGAAATAACTAAGAGTTAACTTATAAATATAATAAGCAAACTTTCAGACAGGCAAATGAAAGTAAGCTATGCAAGTAACTAAGCATGTCAAAGAACCTTCCATGCCAAGAAATATAAGTCAGCATGAATACCTTGATTATGTAGGCGCAAGGAGAAAAAAAAATAACATGTACCAATAGATGCATATACATATATACAGTGATTATCCCACTACAGTATCAAATCTCAATTAAACATCAGATGAACAAAATTATCTAGAAGCAGCTGTCAAATAGTCAAAGACTCGTCCTCAACATATCACTTATGGCTCAATCTCTGTAAATCAGTGTCGTACAATTACAGATGTGCAACCATCGACTCTTTTCCATAAAAATATTATGGGACGAAGAATTGACAATATGTAAGTGACTTTTACCTCAGATAATCGGAAAATCCTGAAAAGAAACATCTATGTTATCACAAAGCAACAGTCCTTGTCGTAAAGCATCTTTGTATGCTTCACGTCTCGATGATATTGAAATGGGAGGATCGGAATCCTTGCCCTGATCTCTAACTGCCCTGTGCTCATCAAGAATTTTAGATATCGTGCCACTGATATCAAATTTCGAACTATTGAAATTGAAAACGATGTCCCAAAGCATTGCTTTGTGGAAGACTTTTCCTGTTCCCAGCAGCAATATTGAAGTTCTTAATGGAGACATCAGGAGATAAAACACCATCTTTCTCCGCAACTGATACCATAGCACCTTCATTATGGTCAGAAGCATCTTTGTTTCTAGTGTCTGACATTTCACAGGTAGAAGGTAAAGATGGTATCTCAGAAACATGTTGGGCATCCTCAGCATCCTGAGGTGAAGAAGGAGGAGATAATTCTTCAGGGTGATCCGTTATTGATTCCAGTGTCGATGCAATAGGAACAGCAGAAGGGTCTCCTGATCTTGCCTCAATATGCAAACCTTTTATGGGCCCATCATGAGCTTCTAACATGCTAACCGGTGTCGGGTCATCCATCATAGGTGCACTTTCATCAGTGAGTTCTTGGAAGACCTAATAATATGTCAAGGGCATATAGAGAAGACAGGTACTTGTGTGCAAATACATAGCAGATCATATGATAAACATGGTAAAGAACTAAAAATATTGAAAAAGAAAGGATACATAAGACCGTTTATCGGACAAGCTGAACACCACCTCATCACCTGCATTTATAGGAATCGTGGTATCCTTGTAATAGTTCTTTCCATTCACTTGTACAGCTCCTTTTTTCCCAGTGATTTCAAGCAGCGTAAGTGATTCTCCTTCCTGGATCGGGCATAGAACCAGCAAACAGATAAACATTGAATCCGGTGCAACGGTGAGAACCATATATGAACTCCCAACCAAATTTAACTCCAGCATAGCAATTTACCTCAGACTCCATGCGCTTCAGTTTGCACAAAGATTTACTAATTGTTGGATCTCTCACCAACAAATCACATTGGCGGCCTTGGCCAACAGTGAAAGTTGGGCGATGCAAGACAACGTGTGGATTCTGAGAGGAAATCATTACATACAAATATAGTTATGGCCACACACCATATAATGGTGAAAAACAGGGATGTGGTGGTTCATTACAAGCATGTACGGAAAATCTCCCCCCATTCAACAACCCAAAGGTTTTATATATATAGGGGTTGGATCCAGTGAGAGCTCATCTTTTTTGAGAACTTGAGAACTATGCACAGACATATAAAGTTGATGAATAAAATCTATAAAATTGTGCACAATGAAAACATTCTAAAATTGTTGCAATTTTAGAATTTTAGAAAGTTTTCGTTATGCACAACTTTATAACGTTTTGTGCATCACCTTTAACGTCTTAACGTCTTATGCATGGTTCGCAGAGTTCGCAAAAAAGTTTTGGTTCTCATTTGATCCAATCTATATATATATATATATATATATATATATAGTAACCCTCGATTCTCAAACAGAATGTGCATAAACAAAAGTCTGAAAGGTGCAGACGTGGTAAATAGCAAATCCTGGTTGCTAATAGCTTATGGTTATCTCCGCATAAAAGTCCAGTCAACCCCAGATCAAGGATAAACAAACCTAGACAACTGGAAAATCTATTCTTCCATTATGCTACTTTGTCTTGGAGACATCAGAAGAGGAAACTAGACAACTGGCAAATGTGTTCTCTTGACACTATGCTACTTTGTACAGGAGAAATCAGAAGAGAAAACTAGTCTATTTCCATTATTTTCAAATTTAGAAAGAGGAGTGTGATTACCTAGAAAATCATTTTCTTTGGACCAGTAGAGAATAGACACCTAACCATTTAAATTAACAGATCAATTTTATGATGAAATAACTACTCCCCAACCCAAAAAGAGTGAAGAAAAGAAAAGAAAGCCTAACTATCTGAAAGTTAGTATAGAATATTTTCCCAACCTAAAGCCGAGACGGACACTTCACTTCTCTGAATGAACATAATCCCATTGTATCCCTCAAAGTTGATACCATTACAAATAAAATGATCGAAGAGAGATAGCTTTTTTTATGGTTAATAATTAAAGGCAATTGCACCCTCAGCAAATTTCAAAACCATCTAACATCAACTCTATGTGATAGCCAATTAAATTATTGGTCCAAAATTGAAGTGCACTGCTCATATCTGATTTGTAACTCGACGCAATATTAAAGCTACAAAATTTAGCTGAAAGAGTAAGCCTACCGGTGGACACTGGGATATAAGTTTCCCCCATGCAACCCCAGCATTAGCTTTCAGTTGCCTCTTCTTTCCGCGATTCACAGGTGGCCCACTAGACTTCCCTTTCTCCACATCAGTGATGGAATCACCTGCACGCCAACAACAAAAAAGAAACAATTTTTCACCCAAAAAAAGAAGAAGAAGATCAAAATTTGAAGAATTTTAGAAGCAAAAGAACAGAATGAACACCGAATTCAATCGAGAATAACACATGCAGCGCGTGATATTACACCTTCACTCACGCGAGCCAAAACCTCACCTGCCGCCACGGCCTCCTCCGGCGATTTGCCCGCCGTCACATCCTCCGGTTGCTTCTCGACGCCATCTTCATCTAGATCAGCCGATCCGGCCTCCAATTCCTTCGCCGCCACCGCGCCAACGACTTCCTCGGAAGACGGCGAATCATTCAGCGAAGAAGAAGACGCCTCCGCGCCCTGCATGAACTCAAAACCCGAAATTGAAAACCGCCTTAAAACGCCCAATCGAGATAAAAGGTTCAAATTCACTAGAATACAAAACCCTAACCTTGGACCGTTTGCGATTAGGCATGGAAGACGAAGGTGAAGAAAGGGCGCTTAGAGGAAGACGAACTCCGCCGCGTTTCCACCATTTTTTCCTAATCCAATAACCTAAAACGACCACAAACGAACCTGGATTTTGATCCCAAAATTTGATTTTTCAACTGAAAATCAAGGGATGTTTCAAAGAGATGGATTGTTGTGTGCATATGTATATATAATATTTGTATCTATATATAACTTCAATACACAGCTCTAAGAGTGAGAAGGAGAGCGAAGTAAAGTCATTTATTGCGAAATATCGTTTTTATATCCAACCCTTGAGCTTTTTTACCCAGTGATAGTCAAGTTAATTATCTTATTAATTAGACAACTTTTGTTTACTGTGTTAAGTATTTTAAAAATATTGTTATATAAATGTAGGGAAAGATATTTGGTGTATCTTATCTTTTGTATTATGTTCACTCAATCTCGAACTAATATTATACTACAATTTTCACTCAAATCAATAGGGTATAGTCTTGGCATTTGAAAATGTAAAACTGATATTGTATGTGATTCGCTATTATACCCTAACTTTACTCACCTAAAATTGTTTTGACAATTGGATTTGGTTTAGTTGTAGGTGCATCTCGTATAAATATACCCCAGCATCGTGTATGGGCGTAGCCCATAAACCGATTATGTAAGTTATTTTGATTTTTGGGCTCACCACCTCAATTTGTAAAATTTATGCGTAATTCTTCAAAAATAAAATTATTAAATATGGATGTCGAATTAAGGTGATGGTGGGTGCATCAATAAAATTAAATGGGTATGGAATAAACATGAGAGTTCTATGATGATACTTACTGAAATGAATGAGTATAAATAAAATTAATGAAATGATAATTATTCTTATAATTTATGTTATAATAATAATAATATTATTATTATTATTAATTATTATTATTATTATTATTATTATTATTGTTGTTGTTGTTGTTGTTGTTGTTGTTGTTTTGGTTATTGTTATTATTTTCATTAGTATTGTTACTATTGATAATTATTATCATTGTTATAACTTATCATTACTATTTTATTTTATTTATATTTATTATTATTGTGGTGGTGGTGGTTATATATGATCATTATTAATTATATTATTTTATTTATTACTATGTTTATTATTAATATTATTAATTCTCGTGTTTTGCTATTAATAGTATTAATTAATAATATTGTTGTATTTTTATTATTCTACTAATATTCATTTATTCTTGTAAATACTGTTATTTTATTATTATTATTAAAATTTTCAAAATACAAAAAAATAAAAAATAATTTGTTATAAAAAATATAATAAATCTAGTTAATCTCATATTCATGGAATAGATAATACCATGAGCGAGTGAATTAATGATTGTTCGGGTGTTAATGATAATAAGCATTCTTTTGAAAATTGTAATTCCTGTTGCAAAAAAATTACTAATCATAGGATTAAGAATTGACGCAAAAATCATCATTCTACTATCATTTCATTATTGCATACCAGTCGTATCCTAATTTCTTATCATTAGTCAAATTTATGCGCAATTCTTCAAAAATAAAATCACTAAATAGGGAGTGGGGATATAGAATTAATTCCTCATCATTATATCTAATCAATCAATTAGTAATACTCTACACAATATCACAAACTTGCAAATGATTTTATTTTATTTTATTTTCTCCTTTAGCTTTTATAGTCAAAATGAGTATGGCTCCATACGTAAAATGGAACCTTTAATATGTATGCATGTAGAGGTAATGGCAATATAATCAAAAGAGTGTGTGTTCCATCATCCTCGAGTCGTTTTATTAGTTCATTCCATTGCAAAGATTTTCACATTTTCTTTATAACTTTCTATAACCTTGCAAGTGTACTACGTGTAGATTTACAACATTTTCTCCACATTATATCTCGTGGCTGTAAATGTGAGTTCGAATATATGTATCTATTATTTAAAAAATGATAGAGTTACTTACATTTTAAATTCCAAATTATTTATTCAAATTGTGTATTTAGCATGACATTTTGAATTTGCATAAAGAGGCTCAAACTTCAAATTTTCATATATATACTAGGCCGTGTTTGCAAAAATATGCGAGGCGTAGCTATTCTTTTAGAAGGAAACATATATAAATCATTCATCTTGTACTAATCGACTAATTCTGGGAATACACGAAAAAAAATGTTTAAGAAGTTTAATAATTTCTATACTGTTTTTAAAAAAATATATATATCTGTTACTTATACTCGTTTATCTGCTTATTTGTCGAAATCGGAACGAATCTTGAATTTTATAAAGAATGTTCAAATTTATATTTCTTACTGAGACACATCTTCGATCGGACGCCTTTGAAGATTTAATTTTTTAACCTACAATGAATTGGAAACTCTGTAAATTAAAATTATATTTCAATAACTGCAGTCACTGTCACATAAATAATAAAAGTCGATATATAATCATCTATATGTTCTACCAATTCTCGAGATAGATAAAAAGAAGAAGAGAGTGAGTCATTAAACAAACAATATTTTTATGCTCTCATATTATACGAGAATGTGTTCGGATTTTTATTTTGTGCAAATATATATTAAAATAGAGATAACTAAGGGGTCGACCGAGATACGGACTATCTAAATTGTGGATGTCTTAAATAAATCTCAATAAAACAAAACACAGCTCGCATAATAGGACGAGTCAAATGAATATTATTAATATTCGAGTACATATTTCAAAGAATAATGTATTATTTTAAATTACACTAAAAAATTATGTTGGATTAGGTGTCTGTTCGTAGAAAAATATTTTGTTTATTTGTATCAAATCTAACATATATTCCCGTGTTTGACATGAAATTAAGATAAAGAGTTCGCGTATGAGTACAATTGAATATGTATATCTCATAAAAATAAGAAATAAAACTAATATAAAGAACTTTTAAATGTGAATGTTTGGGATTTCAACTAAGTTATTCAGCAATCAGGTGTCGGCCAACTAATTCAATTATCTTTATTAATTTGAGATTTCTGAAAAGGTTATTGGTATGCAGGAAATGATATAATGAAAATGTTAATGAAGTTATTATTAAAATGGTAATGATAATGTTAAATTAATGAAATAAGTATTAGACTACTATGACCGGTATCCACAATGACTGCAATGTGAATGCAAATATTATTTATTAGCTAATTTTACTCACACAAGTGAAAAGTAGTAAAGGTTTGAATGAAATTATTATTAAACGGTACAATATTATTCAAGACATAATATTATATTTTATAGTCTTGCGAACACTCATCGATAGTAAAACACAGCAAACGTGAGATTATGACTCACGATGCCTCGCATTTTATTGATCAAACAATAAATTGACAACTCCTCTAACTAATAAATCCGATAGTCCCAACGTACTAATTTATATAAATTCGACTCTTTTTAAATCGATGTAATTTCTTCGCATTTTGCTAACCAAATCCTATTAATTTAGGTATTTATGTTGGCGAAACATTATGAATACAGTTGGGAGCTACGTGGTAGAGACGACAAAATTCTCTTAGTTTAGTACTCCATCATTCTTTCTTTTCTGCGTAGATTAAGAAGAATTATGTTTTGTGTGTAAAATAATGTTTGATACGAAATTGATGTCTTTTAGCGTAAAATTGTTTCCTTTTATGGAGCAGCCAATAATAGTAGAATAACTCAAAAGAAAAACAATGCAATAATAATGGGACGGATGTATACTTGTAGTACAATATTGAGCACCATCTTTTTCATATTGAGTTCATCGAGTTGCATCTTTTTCATATTGAGTTCATCGAGTTGAGTGTTTCAAGTGGTCATCCCCATCTAACCTACTTGCCTACAACTAATTATGGGGTGTTGCTTTTAATTTTAGGCTAACGAGTCGCAACCAAGCAATTTTCACAATTATAATATTCAATTTTAAAACATTACAATGTAATATAATTATCTATGATTTTGACAGGGCATAATAAATTTGAGGTCCACACTCCACAAGTAGAGATAAGCAAAATTGGCCCGGCCCGATAGGTCGACCGGTGACTTGGAATTGAGATCGGGTTGGGCTCGTGAAAATAGCGATCCGAAAAAATTGGGCCTAAAAAGCCCGCCCATGAGTCCATCGGGTTGATCGGGCTTTGGGGCTAAAAAGCCCAGGTTAACGGCCTAAAAGCCTTACACATTTAAAGTTTTAATATTTTACATTTGATGTTTGATGATATTGAAACTTTAAGTTTATCTTATTTACGTTGAAATTGATGTTAGACTTGTTAGTAGACTTAATTTGTTTTATTTACTTTGGAATTGATGCTATTAGACGTAATTTATCTTATTTACTTTAAAATTGATGCTAGTAGATTTAATTTATTTATTGTTATCATATTTTTGAAATTAAAATAATATTTTATTAATTAAATATTGGACGGGTTTGGTCAAATTGGCCAGAAAATTTGAGGCTACCATATTTTCAGCCCGATAGCATTTCGGGCCGGGCCAGCCCGACCCGATAAAACAACAAGCTCGATGGGCCGGGCCGGGCCAGCCCGAATATGCACATTGCTTTTATCTTGTGAAGATTATATGTGTTTCGAACGACTCGCAAACGTCAATAGTGTATAAAACGTATCAATTATAAACGGTATTAATTCTAACGACATATGCATTAGTTAAGTATGATAATATGAGTATGTAACAGCTTCAGCCAAATAAATTATTGATATATTTTCTTCTTGAAAAAATCTTATTTTAATGGTAGATTTATTCACTTCAACATGAAAACGATGTTATTTCATCCATATTGGAAGTCATATGTTATCTTTTGTAGCTAATTGTATTTTTCGACTTGAAAACCACTTCCCAGTTAAAAAATGACACATATATGAATTATTGGTTTTGAACATGTATTAGTAATATATTGAGCTAAAACTATAAAAGAGTCACATTATCATACTAAATTGATATATTTTCCCTAATTTATGTTCACAAATTGAACTCTTAGGCCTCGTTTGGTAGATATGTTTAGATATGTCAAGATAGATAAGAATAAGATATGTATCATAGATAATGTTATATTGGTATCGTATCTTATTGTTTGGTAGATAAGATATAAAAATATAGATAGCAAACTTGTTTGTTTGGTACACTAGTTAAAAAGTAAGATTAAGTAAAAAATTACAATTGTATCCTTCAAAACAAATCAAAATGACATACGATAACCTCAGCCTTTCTCAACACAACATCTACTTTCTTTTAAACTGTTTTTCTTTTCATTTTCTTCTTTCCACCATGTTTCCCCATTCTAAAATACTTGCAAGGAACAAAGAATTTTTTTGCCAGGTCCACGTAAAAGCCACAAAAGATTTATTCACGTTGAAAGGAAACACAGGTGAGAGAGAGAAAAAAAAAAAAAAAAAAGAAAAAGGGAAAGAGAAGAAGGAGCAGATTCATAGCCACCATGTGAGCAGATTCTTTCCACCATGTTTCCCCATTCTAGAGAGAGGAACGATGCCCACCTCACTACTCATCGCCCCCACCTCACTTCTCATAGCCACCATCACCTCCTTCCTCTCCCTCCCCTACCACCTCCCCCTCCTTGAAAGACACGTAGAGGTGGTCACAAAGAAAGGAAAAAAAAAGAAGAAAAAAGAAACACGCAGAGGTTGTCACAGAGAAAGGAAAAAAAAAAGAGAAAAGAAAAAAGGAAAGAGAAGAAGGAGCAAGGAGGGTACCCGAGGAAATGGAATTTTTTATCACTTGTACTGTGCATATAGGATACGGTAACTGGGCTCCCACGCCAGTTGCCTATACAAGGTGTAACAGTGTTCTAAATACGGGCCCTTTTTTAGTAACGGGCTCCCAAGATATGCATCTGATTTACCAAACACAAAGATAACACAAGATACATTTCCTATTCGGTCCTTATCCAGGTCTACCAAACGCCCCTTAATTAATTAATTTTAAACATGTTGGCCGCGCACACAATATAGTTGGTCATCTATAGGGATGGCAGCGGATCCAGACCCGATCCGGATCCGTGGATCGGATCCATTTTAAGGATCGGATCCTCAAAATCTGGACCGACGGATCTGGATCGGATCTCAAACATATATCAATATTTCGGATCCGGATCCGGGTTTAGGTTTTAAGATCCGGATCCGGTCCAGATCCGGCCCGTGGACCTGCCAATTATATATATATAATTTTATTATAATTAAATTAGTTAACCTAAATAATTTCTATTCGTGCGTCTCGTCGTCATTCCCAATTTCCCATTTCAAAATCTATTTAGTTTATATATATATATATATATATATATATATATATATATATATATATTTTTATTATAATTAAATACATAACCGAACTTAAAACTCTTCAATTTTCTATTTCAAATTATTCCAAAACAAATATGTTCCAAATTTCATTTCAAATACTGCAATTATGTATCTGTCGGCATTCACGGTGGTCGCGTACATCTTACACCACCGACGATCGAGTTGTTTGTTGCTTCCTACTTTATAGTAAATCAGAATTAACGTCTTCCAATATATTGATAATTGTAGAAATTCTAAATAATTATTATAGTATTATTATGCATTTAGATTATTATGGTGTTCTTGTGAATTATTGTTGATTAGAATTTATTTTAGTTGGAAAACATATGGATCCGGTCTAGACCACGGGACCCGTAGATCTTATGAATCTGGATCTGGATTTAATTTTTTGGCCGATGAATCCGAATGGGATTCTAACCAAAAAAAAATCGAATCTGGATCCGGACTCAATGGATCCGGTCCATTGCCATCCCTAGTCATCTATTTGATAAACCAACGTCCCTTGTCAGGATTAGTGACGTTAGATATTTTTAATTGTTTTATGCATAAATCTGGATCCTAGCAAATGGGAAATAATGTACCATTTCGAAGGGGAAATAATGTATTCAATATGCTCATTCCCATTCGGTTACCCTGATGTGGTATGTTACAATATCAAAAAGTTTTTTATATTTTGGTATGATTACATATAGCACGTGCTCACTCCATCTTAATCTCATTTAATTCAGTTTATAGTTTCTTGAGGAATCCATAAAATAAATAAATGCAAAGATTGAAACTTAATAAGCCTGCATACTCGATAGAAGTATGGTCTTAGGGCCCTTCCTTACTACATCGAATCGGGAAATTCAGCAATGTTAATATATATTGTTATGACAATGTAAAATATTTAATCAAATACTTCTTTATATCAAAATAAAAATAAAAAAGGACGAAAAAAGGGTAGGTTGTCAACGTGAAAGGAAAGGAGCAGCACACCTATGACCTATAATTATAAAAGCCCAAGTCCAGATTATGGACTTCAGTTATTCAATGAAAGTTGGTGGAAAAATAAAGCTATTCCAAATTTAATTATTTGGACAAATAACTCAATTTATAACGACGAGATTATTTTATAAGTTCTACAATCAAATTATCTCAAAAAAAATTCAGCTGTTAAATTTACTAATGATATCATTGTAGCGGTGTACGTCGACAAACCTCATCTTCTTATAAATAAAAGTAGAATAGTTGGTAAATAAATTCAATTAGAAGGTTAAAATTGTTCATAATAATTAACTTTCCAACAAATCAACAATCAAAATACTAAACAGCCCCTTCTAAAAATAATCTTACGTCATCCGTCTCGATATTCATGACGTTTTTTTCGCACGTAGATTAAGTAGTTGAGTCTTCCATACTTGAGTTGAGGTACTTTTCTTTTGTTACGTCGTTTCATTAATAAAATCTTTTTCTTTACGTACTTCGGAGTTGAGTCTTGCATATTTCATTTGTCACTTATACATACTACATCTCCCCCAATATACAATACCCTCTATGGAGGATGAACAATACCCTCTACGGAGGATGATAAATACCCTCTACGGAGGATGAACAATACCCTCTTCGGAGGACGAACTATACCCTCTTCGGATGACGAATTATACCCTCTTCGGAGGACGAACTATACCCTCTACGGAGGATGAACTATACCCTCTTCGGAGGACGAACTATACCCTCTAATGAGGACGAAATACCCTCGACGGAGGACAGACTACCTTCGTTTAATACGAGGACGAACTCAACGCAGCGTGAGGGACCACCCTAGCGATAAAACTTGCCAAATAAGGAACCTATACCTCCGTTTATTTCGGGAAGAGGGACCACCCCGAGCGATAAACTTGCAAAAAGGAACCTATACCTCCGTTCATTTCGGGAAGAGGACCACCCCGAGCGATAAAACTTGCAAAAAGGAACCTATACCTCCGTTCATTTCGGGAAGAGGACCACCCTAGCAATATTTCTTGCAAAAGGAACCTATACCTCCGTTCACTTGGGAAGAGGACCACCCTAGCAATACTTCTTGCAAAAAGGAACCCTACCGTTTTCACGAGGTCGACCTCGCCCGCCGTCTCGGCCTCCCGATACATGGCCGCCTCTGCGAGGCCTCGCCTCGCCGCGCCGCCGCGCTCTAAGACTGCAGCGAGCCGACCTCGCCTCAAGATTCGTCGCCTCCACCTCGGCCTTCCGCAGTCGACTTCGCCGCCTCGCCGCCCCGGCCGCCGCCGAGCCCGGCCTCCTTCTTCGCCGCATCCCGAGCCTTCGCCTCGCACGGTTACATATTCGACTTGGCAAGGCGACGATATTCGACCGCCGGTGGAGCGGCGACATTCGACTTCGGCGACGCGACATCGCATAACGCCGACAAGGTGAAGCAAGCAAGACATGACTTGGCGCGAACGCCCGGCCAGGTGAAGCGAGCAACATGCGACTTCGGCATAACGCCCGACAAGGTGAAGCAAACAACATGCGACTTGGCGCGGCGCCTCGGCGGTGAAGCTAAGTAAATGCGACTTGTAAGGTAAAGACCAGCGGCGTAAGACTTGGCATAACGCTCGTCGGTGAAGCGGTCAAAGACTTGACATAACGCCCGTCGGGTGAAGCCGGTCAAAGACTTTGCATAACGCTCGGCGGTGAAAGCTACTCAAAGACCTCGGCATAACGCCTCGTCGGTGAAGCGGCCCGAAGACTTCGGCATAACGCCTCGGCGGTGGCTTGACCCAAAGACTTGGCATAGCGCCCGTCGGTGAAGCCGGCCAAAGACCTCGGCATAACGCCTCGGCGGTGAAAGCCGCCCGAAAGACTGCGCCTCGCCGGTGAAGCCGGCCAAAAGACTGGCATAACACCGTCGGTGAAGCGGTCAAAGACTTGACATAACGCCCGCCGGTGAAGCCAGCCAAAAGACCTCGGCATAACACCTCGTCAGGTGAAGTCGAGCACCAAGACTTCGGCAAAAC
Source organism: Salvia rosmarinus (assembly GCA_036937905.1). NCBI lineage: Eukaryota > Viridiplantae > Streptophyta > Magnoliopsida > Lamiales > Lamiaceae > Salvia > Salvia rosmarinus. Next base: position 16,490 of record JAODLM010000507.1, read on the forward strand.
GCCTCGGCAAGATATACAAACAGCAAGACATGACCTCGGCAGACGCCTCTACAGGCAAAGCCAGCGACATACGACTTCGGCAGACTGTACGCGCTCCACCTCGCCAGACTACGAATTCCGGCGAGGCGACGTCAACCACCGTTCCCCCCTCCATCACGACCTCACTTCTACGTTTTTTTGGGGGGGGATATGATAGGATACGGCCCAACTGCTAGGTCTAAGCATCAGACCCAATATAAATGGGTCCCGACATTAAGCTCGGCCCATGTGAGTTCGGCCCAAGAAGACTCCTCGACCAACTACAACTCTAATCGCAATTGGAGACGTAGAAGATTCGGATGCATATCTAAAAGAATCCTTATGAGAGAAGACTTTGTATTAGAGTCAAACTCTATTTGAATCAGAGTCAAACTCAATTTGAATCAGAGTGGAACTCAACTTGATGGTATATAAATAGAGGCTAGGATAGAAGAGAAAGGGGAGGACACTCAGATCATCTACTCTCAGATCGATCACTTGATCTACACTTCTTGTAATCACTCCTCATATTTTCAATACACGACTACTATCTCTCCCCGTGGACGTAGATCTTATTCACAGATCGAACCACGTAAATCTCTGGTGTTCTTGCGTGCATTTATTTCCCTTACGAAATTAAGATCGATCACTGGCGCCGTCTGTGGGAACCGAAATTCTGTGTTTTCGATCAACTTTTGTTTACAGGGAATCGATCACAACGATGAATACCAGAAGTTATACATCCAGGGTCGTCGCCGGCAACAACGGCGGCAGGACGCGCCGAGCTCGGCTTGGGAAGAGCCCGGTCAGAGAACCGACCCCCGAAGGACATGTCCAAAGTCTCGACAAGCAAGGTCATCCCATCCTGCATGAAGAAGTAGAATACCATAGCGAGGGAGGTCGCAGCAGCAACCAAGAAGAACCTCCAGCTCCGCAGATGAACCTTGACGACGCCATCAATGCGTTTGTTGAGAAAAACAAGGAGAGCTTTCTCCAATACCTCAGCGAAGCACAAGGTCGGCCGCATCCCGAAGAAAGGAACGCCGAAGCCTCGTCTAAACACGAGGCACCGCAACGCGGTGGATCCCCTAGCATCCAAGTCATGGGCGCTCATACCTCTGCACGAGTTGGGGCCCAAACCAACCGCGCAAGGGACGAACAGCGTGGGAAAGGACGTCATGACCGCCGCGAGATCGGTCATGGTCATCAAAACGAGTTCGGTCGACGAACTCCGCCCCACTCTCCAGAGGGCGGCTTCGATGGGTGCGGAATATAGTCACCCGTTCTCAAATGAAATACTCGACACTCCACTCCCGGACAAATACCGGTGCCGAGCATCGCCCTATGACGGACTAAGGGACATAAAACTTCCTCTCTCAGTTCCAGTACCACATGATCAATCAACGTCTCAACATCATCCACATGTGCAAGCTGTTCCCGGAGCTACTGATCGACAACGCGCCGGTGGTTCGACGCTCTACCTCCGGAAGCATTAGATCTTACTGCGGCTCATCTCCTCACCGTAAGGCAAAGGCGAGGTGAGTCCATCAGCGACTTCATGGCGAGGTTCAATAAGGAGAGCCTAAAGTCGAGGTTGTAGGCGACCTCCTCATTATCTCGGCTTTCGAGCGACATCTTGCAGGGCCCTATCTGAGAGATCATCAAGCACGAGAGACCGCTTGCGTCGAGCTATGGCGCATAGCGGATCGGTTCGCCAAAGCGGACGAAGCAGATGGGAGAAGCGAGGCGACAAGGCGAACCTCCGACAAGCGAAGAGGATGATCGAAGGAACCGTCAGATAATCCTATAAATCGAAGAAGGAGACCTCGTCTATATTAGAAGCTCGGTACAAAGTAGCTCGGTATTATAACCAGTGCCAAATCCGATAATTCCAAGTAGGCGACCGCACTTGAGTTGAGGTACTTTTCTTTATTACGTCGTTTTCATTAATAAAATCTTTTCTTTACGTACTTGAGTTGAGTCTTGCATATTTCATTTGTCACTTATGCATACTACATCTCCCCAATATACTGATACCCTCTATGGAGGATGAACAATACCCTCTACGGAGGATGATAAATACCCTCTACGGAGGATGAACAATACCCTCTTCGGAGGACGAACTATACCCTCTTCGGAGGACGAATTATACCCTCTTCGGAGGACGAACTATACCCTCTACGGAGGATGAACTATACCCTCTTCGGAGGACGAACTATACCCTCTAATGAGGACGAAATACCCTCGACGGAGGACGACTACCTTCGTTTATCGAGGACGAACTCAAGCAGCGTGAGGACCACCCTAGCGATAAAACTTGCCAAATAAGGAACCTATACCTCCGTTTATTTCGGGGAAGAGGGGACCACCCCGAGCGATAAAACTTGCCAAAAAAGGAACCTATACCTTCGTTCATTTCGGGGAAGAGGGACCACCGAGCGATAAAACTTGCAAAAAGGAACCTATACCTCCGTTCATTTCGGGGAAGAGGGGACCACCCCTAGCAATATTTCTTGCCAAAAAAGGAACCTATACCTCCGTTCACTTCGGGGAAGAGGGGACCACCCCTAGCAATACTTCTTGCAAAAAGGAACCCTACCTGCGTTTATCGAGGTCGACCTCGCCGCCATGCGTCTCGGCCTCCCGATACATGGCCGCCCCGCAGCTCCTCGCCTCGCCGCCGCCTTCGCCTCGGCCTCCGCAGTCGACCTCGCCTCGGCATTCGTCGCCTCCACTCGGCCTTCCGCGGTCGACCGCTGAGCCCGCCACGCCACGGCCGCCGTCAGAGCCCCGGCCTCCTTCTTCGCCGCATCCCGAGCCTTCGCCTCGGCACGAAGTTACATATTCGACTTCGGCAAGGCGACGCATATTCGACTTCGGCCAATTGGAGCCGAGCGACATTCGACTTCGGCAGAATGCGACTTCGGCATAACGCCTCGACAAGGTGAAGCCAAGCAAGACATGACTTCGGCAGAACGCCCAGCCAAGGTGAAGCCCAGCAACATGCGACTTCGGCATAACGCCTCGACAAGGTGAAGCCAAACAACATGCGACTTCGGCATAACGCCTCGGCCAGGTGAAGCTAAGTAAAATGCGACTTGGCAAGGTAAAGACCAGCGGCGTAAGACTTGGCATAACGCTCGTCGGTGAAGCGGTCAAAGACTTGACATAACGCCTCGTCGGGTGGCCGGTCAAGACTTCGCATAACGCCTCGGCGTGAAAGCCACCAAAGACCTCGGCATAACGCCCGTCGGTGAAGCGGTCGAAGACTTGGCATAACGCCTCGGCGGTGAAAGTTAACCCAAAGACTTGGCTGCGCCTCGTCGGTGAAGCTTACCAAAGACCTCGGCATAACGCCCGACGGTGAAAGCAACCAAAGACTTGACATAACGCCGCCGGTGAAGCGGCCAAAGACCTCGGCATAACACCTCGTCGGTGAAGCCGCCCAAAGACTTGGCATAACGCCCGCCGGAGAAGCCGGCCAAAAGACCTCGGCATAACACATCGTCGGTGAAGTCGAGTACAGACTTGACAAACGCCTCGGCAAGATATACAAACAACAAGACATGACCTCGGCAGACGCTCTACTGTGAAGCAAGCGACATTCAACTTGGATGATCAGCGCTCGCCCACCGGGACTACGAATTCGGCGGCGACGTCAACCACCGTTCCTCCATCACGACCTCACTTCTACGTCTTTTTTTTGGGGGATATGATAGATACTGCCCAACTGCTAGGTCAAGCATCGGGCCCAATATAAATGGGTCCCGACATTAAGCTCTCCATGTGAGTTCGGCCCAAGAAGACTCTCGACCAACTACAACTCTAATCGCAATTGGAGCGTAGAAGATTGGATGCATATCTAAAGAATCCTTGAGAGAAGACTTTAGACAGAGTCAAACTCAATTTGAATCGAGTCAAACTCAATTTGAATCAGGGTGGAATTCAACTCGATGGTATATAAATAGAGGCTAGGATAGAAGAGAAAGGGGAGGACACTCAGATCATCTACTCTCAGATCGATCACTTGATCTACACTTCTTGTAATCACTCCTCATATTTTCAATACACGACTACTATCTCTCCCCATGGACGTAGATCTTATTCACAGATCGAACCACGTAAATCTCTGGTGTTCTTGCGTGCATTTATTTCCCTTACGAAATTAAGATCGATCACATCATTTATCAAAAATCACAAGATACAACATCATACATATCATAATATTAATATTAATATTAAAATTAAAATTAAAATTAAATTATGTTTAAATCCTAAGAAAGAGTTCTGCAATTGTGTTAATCTAATTCCTTAAACATATAACAATATATTATTATATTTTCAAATAAAATCCAAGTTAAGATGATATCTCTACTTATATTTGATATATTAACTATTAAAAGCTAACAGATATTCATAACAAATTTATTTGTATATGAATAAATTTGTTTAATACATGAGCATGAGTAATTATTCATGAAAAATCTGTACGTAAAGTTCTTAAGTTTAATTATATATATCTATATATAATCGTGCTTACGTGTTCCTAAATTAAAAATATAAAAGGACTGACCATATTATATGTCGAAAGTTTGCATTCTATATTTTGGGCGATGCCAAAATAGTTACGCACTTTTTTTTTATTTTGTTTGGGAAAATGTATTTAGGCAACAAATATTCGAAGAGACGTCACCGATCAAAGTTTATCCGACTAAATTAAATAATATTTTCAGCTTAAGCACAGCGTTTTTATGACTAAAATAATCCTTTTACCCGAATAAAAGATATACCGGATCCCTCAATTTCCTTTTTGAGAATTTTGGGGATGAGTCTTAAGAAAAACTATTAAATTTATTATGAGTAAAGTAAGAGTATCACATTAATGTAGTATTAATTAAATTAGTAATTGACCATCATAGATAGAGCATAGAGGTGACAAAAGTTGCGGTCCGAGCCGGTCCGATCCATCGAGCTTATACACTTTGTCGGCTCGGACCGGACCAACACAATTTCGGACTGTTAAATATGAAGCCCAGTCCCACCAGACGGAATTTGGTGGGCGGGCGGGTTAAACCCACCCAATTTTTTCAAATTTTGTAACCTATAAAATTATATATCTAAATTGTAAAAGAATAAATAACGATGTAAAATAACAATTTCATCCGAAACTAGTAATTTGACATCAACAACAATAAAATTAAAAGTTCAAAATTATATGCTAATACAACAAAAATAGATTAAAGTCTCAAGTCACAATCTAAAGTAGTAAATAAGCCCAAATAAAATGATAAAGAAATTAAAACATAATTAAAGAGAAAGATAAAGAAATAGAGAGAAACAAAAAATTAATAGGTAATAAAATATATATTTACGCGTATTTTTAGAGAAAATCCGTGCTTTTTGACCGAAGCCCGATCAGTCCAACTTTTTTTTCACGTGGCTTTTAGGGCCGATTTTTTTCGAGCATCTTATTTTGAAGCCTAACCTAACCCAACCCCTGGGTTTAGCCTATTGGGCAGGGCCCGTTTTGCCGACTCTAGCCATATGTGGATGTTGTTGAAAGTAATAAGTATAATGTATTGATAGTGGTGGACCATGAATGGTAAAAAATATAAATAAAAGATATTGTTGAGAGTAATAAATAAGAAATATTTTGTGTTACTGTTTTCATGAACAAATAGGAAGAAAATGGAGAACCAAAGGAATGTTATTTTTTCTATAAACAAAAACATCTCAGTTATTAGTGAATCCATTTTTCTTATTATACTTGAAATTGAGTTCTCCATATCATGCACATTAACTCATGAGATCCGTAATCTAATTATCTTTTTATTTTTAAGGGAAATATCCATAAAAATCTAAAATTGTCAGCAATAAATATTTTTCTCAACCAGGATAGTGTTTAAAATTGAGTGCGCTACTATATTTTTTTTGGAGGGAGTACGCCACTATATTTTATCAATAAGATTAGTGTGTTGAGATAAGTATTAATTTCATCTATATAATTCGAGCATCGTTAGGTTTAATATGATAATATAAAATAGCGTACTAGTCTCATAAATGAAAATAAGGCGTGAGATAGTGATAGTGAATATATGATCGCTATAAAATAAGATTGTACAATATTATTAAAAAAAGTGGGGTTATTATTCAAATTTATCCCATTCTTTAACGATTTTATCGATTCTTTAACAACTTTTGGAACTTATCATTCGATCTATACTTTTATAACGAATTTATCAATTCTATCAAATTTTGAAATTTATATCTAGAGATTGTTTCATAAAAACAAACATAATGTTTTGCTAAGTGGAATATTAATATCCACACAACCTACATTTTGGGCGAAATAATTAGTTTCCAGAGGGAAGATTCGATGACAAAATTGGTGCAAGTTGACAAAAGTTATAACTTAAAAATAAGTTTCAAAAGTTGAAATGAAATTATTAAAACTTTAAAATCATTATAGAATTAATAAATTTACAATTAATATTTTATTAGAACTCCAATGATATCAATTGATACTCGAGTACTATTTAAAGTAAATCACATGCTTATGTCGAAACAGTAAAAGAAAGAGAGTTTTTGTGAATATGTATATTTTAATGTTTCAAATAAGACTTTACAAATGTATACATAGATTTTTGTAAATGCTTAAGAAAATCTGTTACCACAATGCCTAAGCATGCGTCTACTGGTAGTTGGTGCGGCTGAACGGCCAATAAGGTAATAGGTAAATATCATATTTTTTCCCCCAAAAACAAATATTAGCAAATAATGACAGCAATATTTACTTATAAATCATAATCAAACAGAAAAAATCTTGCTCAAAACGCAGCAAATTTCCTTGGCGGCTGCAGAATTATCAGGGAAGCCACAACACCAAAAAACCTTATCACAATTCACTATACCTCTCCACCCCCTCTCTCTTCCTCTCCTCCTTATCCATAAACCCGGAACTTCTCAAAACCCTTTCCTCTCCAAATTTCCCAATTTAAAGTTGTTGTTTGTTTCAGCGATGGAGTCGAAGGAGGCGGCGTTGAATCCCACGGCCGAAGTTACACCAGGTTCAAGCGCTTCCTCTCCATCTCCTTCGATTAATAATGATGATTTATTGAGTGAAACAATTGGTTTGCACGATAATAATGACTATAAAAGTAGGAATGCTAGTAAGGTTGTGGTGTCCGAGGGTGAGGGTTACGTGAGTGGTAATGAGGAGTTTGAGGCGGCGACGGATAAGCCTGTATATCATGAAATTGAGGGTTCTGGTTCGGAGATGGTTGGTAATGGCGGCGTTGACGTCGACGTAGGGGATAAGGTTGTTGAAGGGGATGGGGATGTGGTGGCGAAGGGTTTGGGGGATGGTGTAGATGCAGATGGTGGTAGTAGGGAAGGTGTGGTTGAGGGTATTGATGGGAAGGGTGAGTTTGCTGATTCGGTTGAGGAATTGGGCGTGAATTCCGATGGGGTGGTGGTGACGTTGTGGGTGGTGAAGGGGAAGGCGGTGGTTGAGGGGAAGGAAGGAGACGGTGGTGGAGGGGGAAAAGGTGATTGAGCCTGAGGTTGAAGAGGGTTTTGAGGCGGCTGTTGAGAAGGGAGAATTGGAATCCATGCCTGAAGGGGATTCTGTAGTTGAGACTATTCAGGTTGATGTTGCTGGCCCTGGTGTTGCCGTCGTTGGGGAGCCGGAGGAAGTGGTTGCTGAAGTGGATGTGGTTGCACCAGAAAATTCGGAGGTGGTTGGTGATGGTGATGGTGATGGTGATGGTGATGTGAGACTCACAAAAGAAGGGGATTCTGTAGTTGATGAGAGTGAGGTTGTTGTGCTGCCTTCCTCAGGTGTATCTGTTGAGGCGATTAAGAAAAACGGAGCTGAGTCTGATGAACTAGAGCGAGACGAGGTTGCTGAAGTGGCACTCACGGCTGAGGGGGATGCAGTTGTTGATACCATTCAGGTTGATGTGAATGTGGTAGATCCAGGAGTCGCTGTTGTTGGAGGGACAAAAGAAAATGGAGGCAGAGAGGTTATAAAAGAAGAGGTTCCAGTTGAATCAATTGGTAGTGCTACCAAAAATGGTGATGGTATCGAGAAAGATATCAGAACTAGGGAAATTGGAGTGGATCTCCAACATTCTGATGCTGCAGCTGAGAATATTGATGATGCCTCCGCATCAATGTCACTCCAGCCTGATAATCATGCAGTTGGCATTGAAAAGGATGAGACTGTACATGCTGGAGCTGTTGCCCACTTGGAGAATGGATTGCAGACGTCCGAGACTAGTAATAATTCTTTCAGTAGCAGTGGTCCTCTGGAGAATGGCAATTCGGCCAAGGTTCACAATGATGGGAGGTCAAGATTGTGGATGAGATGGTAGAGTCGAATGCGGAACTTTTCAAATCAATGATGATCAAACTGGTGTTGATGCACAGAAGAATGTATTAGCTGACGGGATATCTGAGGAATCAACACGAGTTGAATCTGATGAACCAAAGGCAGTAACTGATGATCTTCGAGAAATTAGAGAGGTAGAGGATGAAAAGGATGAAGTTCCACCTGAAGAATCTATGTCAGATAAGGAGAATGATGGCATGATCTTTGGGAGCTCGGAAGCTGCCAAAAAGTTTATTGAGGACTTGGAACGAGAATCTGGTGCGGATTCTCATACAGGTCTTGACAGTTCGCTTGAGCAGTCTCAGAGGATTGATGGCCAAATTGTGACTGATTCAGAGGAAGAAGGCGAAACTGATGATGAGGGAGATGGTAAGGAATTGTTCGACTCTGCTGCTCTGGCTGCTCTTTTGAAGGCTGCAACAGGTGCTGATTCCGTGGTGGCAACATCACTTTCACCTCTCAAGACGGATCTAGGCTTTTCTCGATGGAGCGTCCTGCTGGTTTGGGATCTTCTCTTCAGTCCTTGAGGCCTGCTCCCGACCAAACCGCTCCAGCCCTTTTGGCACTCTGGCTCCTGCTGGTGGGGAGAAGTGGAGGAGAGTTTGAGTGAAGAGGAGAAGAAGAAACTGGAGAAGTTGCAGGATATCAGAGTGAAGTTTCTGAGGCTCGTTCACAGATTAGGCCTTTCTCCGGAGGAGTCCGTGGCAGCTCAGGTTTTATACCGGCTGTTGCTTCTTGGTGGGAGGCAAGACACTCAGACTTTTAGCTTGGATGCTGCCAAGAGGACTGCTTTGCAGCTTGAAGCGGGGGAGAGGGATAATCTGGACTTCTCCATCAACATCTTGGTTCTTGGAAAGTCTGGAGTGGGGAAGAGTGCCACCATAAATTCATTATTTGGAGAAGAGAAGGCTCCAATTGATGCATTTGAAACCGGGACAGCTTATGCTAGAGAGATATCTGGGTTCGTTGATGGAGTTAAAGTTCGCATTGTTGACACGCCCGGTCTAAAATCTTCTGTCATGGAGCAGGGTATCAACCGTAGCACCTTGTCCTATGTAAAGAAGTTCAAGAAAAGCGCCCGATGTTGTTCTTTATGTGGATCGATTGGATGCACAATCTAGAGATCTCAATGATTTACCACTCCTGAAGACTGTTACTGGTACACTCGGCTCTTCCATTTGGCGAAGTGCCATAGTCACCCTTACTCACGCCGCATCCGCGCCCCCGGATGGATCTACTGGCGCCCCACTGAGCTACGAGATGTTTGTCTCTCAAAGGTCTCATGTTGTGCAACAGTCGATTGGCCATGCTGTCGGAGATCTGCGAATGATGAACCCCAGCCTGATGAATCCTGTATCTCTTGTCGAAAACCATCCCTCTTGCCGGAAGAACAGGGATGGACAGAACATTCTTCCTAATGGTCAGAGCTGGAGACCTCAGTTGCTGCTGCTGTGCTACTCGATGAAGATTTTATCAGAAGCGAGTGCAATCTCGAAACCCCAAGACCCTTTCGACCACAGGAAGCTCTTTGGTTTCCGATCACGCCCACCACCTCTTCCGTACATGTTGTCATCCATGCTGCAGTCCCGTCAACACCCCAAGCTCCCGTCTGATCAGGGTGGCGACAGTGTCGATTCTGATATTGATTTGGATGACTTTTCGGATACTGATCAGGAAGAGGAGGACGAATACGACCAGCTTCCTCCATTCCGGCCTCTCAGAAAAGCTCAGCTAGCCAAGCTAAGCAGAGAACAGAAGAAGGCATATTTTGAAGAGTTTGATTACCGGGTGAAGCTGCTCCAGAAAAAGCAATGGAGAGAGGAGTTGAAAAGAATGAGAGAAATCAAAAAGAGAGGCAAGGATGCTGTAGTTGATTATGGTTTTGCAGAGGATGATGCTGAAGGCGGAGGTGCAGCTCCAGTGGCGGTTCCCCTACCCGACATGGCGCTTCCCCCATCTTTCGACGGTGATAACCCTGCTTTCCGGTACCGGTTCTTGGAGCCCACTTCACAGTTTCTTGCAAGGCCGGTTCTTGACAGCCATGGTTGGGACCATGACTGTGGCTATGACGGTGTCAACCTCGAACACGGCCTAGCCATCGCAAATCGCTTTGCAGCAGCGTACACGGTCCAGATAACGAAAGACAAGAAGGACTTCAGCATCAGCCTTGATTCCTCGGTTTCAGCCAAGCAAGGAGAGAACATGTCGAGCATGGCGGGGTTCGACATCCAGAGCATCGGCAAGCAGCTCGCCTACATTGTCCGAGCTGAAACCAAAATCAAGAATCTGAGGAAAAACAAAGCAACTGGAGGATTATCCTTCACATTCTTGGGCGAAAACATCATCCCGGGTGTGAAGATTGAAGATCAGATCACGTTCGGGCAGCAGTACACCCCGTGGGCAGTGCTGGCGCCAGCGGTCCCAGCACGATACTGCCTATGGGGCCAACTTCGAGCTGCAGAGGAGGGAGCTTGACTACCCAATTGGCCAGGTTCAGTCCACGCTCAGCATGTCTATCATCAAATGGAGAGGGACTTGGCACTAGGGTTCAACAGCCTCGCACAGTTCTCAATCGGGCGCAACTCAAAGGTCGCTGTTCGTGCTGGGATCAACAACAAGCTTAGCGGTCAAATCACGGTGAGGACGAGCAGCTCTGACCATCTGTCACTGGCGCTTGCTGCTGTGATTCCGCCGCACTTTCCATCTACAAGAAGCTTTATCCGGGCGTTGCCAGCGACAACTTCTCCATATATTAGTTTTTCCTCATTTGATTTATTGCTGCATTTTGTTTATTTTCAGTTCACAAGGAGCAATGAGAGACGATGATAGCCTTTTCGTTTTGGCTGCTATACGAATAATATTTTGCTGCTGTTTCATTTGAGATTTCTTGATGTTGCCTGAACACATTTTTGCGGGATGGAGTGTCGGTTTGAGAAATGCAGAGTTACAAAGAGTTCTTTGATCAACGTTTTCACTTCAGATTTCTATTCTGAAAGTTTCCAGAATTTGCCTTTTTGTTGTGCCATGTCCATCTCTTAATCCAGTAAATGATTCGGATCCGAACACTATTGAGCGCTAGCCAAGTTTGTAAAGTGTAAATATATCATGGAATATGAATTTGAATCGGATACGAGCATAGTTTGTATGTTGGTAATATGAGAAAGGTTTAGTTAGGCTTATGTAAATGCTCATGGATTTCTGGCTTATTTAGCCTACTAGTCTAAAAGTATATCGATGTTATCTTTATCGCCATTGTATCTTCTCCTCGTTTTTGCTTTAGACTCGAAATAATCGAACCATTTGACAGAAATGCATAAAACACAAACTCAACAATAACAATTAACTACTACATAAAGTCATAAGATTTTACTAATTGAAGAGGTTTAGGATTTTGAATATTAAATTAACAATTATTACCCCATAATATCATTAAATTTTATATAATTGACCCATTTTTCATGATGGACATTTTGGACAAGTAGTCGAGTTTAGGTACCAGCGCTTTTTCAATGTATAAGGTCTGTGCCGGTTTGTCCTCCGAACTTGTGGGTAGACAGTCGAGTTAAAAAAACATCGGGAAATGGCGGCGGCGGAGGAGGAGGTGAAAGCGATTCTGAGGGAAGCCTTCGGCGATTCGTCGTCGGAAAGCGACGAAGAACCTTCGCGTGGTCTCCGGCGACGAGCTCGAATCAGCGATTCGGGCGCCGAAATCGCGAGGCCTCTCTCAATATTTGGGGATAGCCACACTTGGGAGCAGATCACTGAAATCAATGGCCTATGGATATGCAGGGATTTTTTGTCTGCCGATCAGCAGTCTTCGCTGCTATCTTCACTTGAACGAGGTGAAAAGTCATTACGCACCGTTCTATCGAAAACAATCAAACATCAGAGGTTATAGTTGGGGAAAATTTTTAAGCTTCATTTCATTGGATGCAGATGGATATTTAGCTGAAGCCTCGCTCAATCAGGTGAGCGCTCAATACTTCATCTTACATCCGTTTTTCATTTTAGGGCTGGTAATTTTTGAAATGGATAATCTCTTAACCATGCGCTCTTGCTAATAATTGCCAATAAATTCAAGGTTAAAAATCTCCATTTGCTATGTATTACATGCTCTAGATGATAGAAGTAGTCTATGTTAACCAGAGTTATGTTAGTAGCAATGCAGCAATTTATGAATCACTTGAACCTCGTTTCTTTATTCTTTTTGTTGGGGAATTTATCACATCTGCATAAGAAATTCTTAGATTATAGTTCTAGTTGTCATTCAATGACTGCCCAATAACACAATTTTGTTCATACATGTCAAGACATTAATCTAGAATGATGCATTCTTCTGAGCACTAGATGAACACTGTTCGAATGTATGCACGGTTAACAAATGGTTATGTGACAGATAATTTGTTTGATCTATTGAATTTATAACATATATGATAAAGTTTTTGAAGGATTATATAATATAAACAAACTAAGAATTGTTTTAATCAACTAAAATATACCGTAGACGTCTATACAATTTTTATTTATCAAAACTATCAACCGAAGTAAAGATCTCTTAATCTAATACATGTCGTTTTCCACCACAGGCTATGAGGTTTGGAGATCTTCCTCCTTGGGCTCTTGAACTTTCACGCATTGTACAAGAAAATATTCTCTTTAGCAGTTCTTTACCTCAATCAGGGGACCCAATGCCTAGTGAAAACAAGGAACAATGTTTATTTCCATCAGAATTGTTGTGGAGGGAACCGCTTTTCAACCAGCTTATAGTGAACATATACCAGCCAGGTGAGGTGCGTTCGCCAGCGAATGATGTGCCTAGATTTTCTGTGTTTATAATGTGATAGATTAATAGGCCATCTGTCAAATGCTATACTTGTCTTTGCCTTACCTTTCTTGATATGTCTTATATTGCACTTTCTGCATTTGCTGTAACAAGCCATAGTTTGTCAGTATTTCTTCAATTTTGACAGTCTTAATTGGCCACCAAAATTTGCAATTCGGTTATTGACGGTCTTGATTGGCAACCTAAATTTGCAATTCGCTTATCATGATTGGTTTTCCTCGTCTCATGTTTCTCTAGAATTTCTGGAGAGTAACACATGTTGGTGTGGAAGTGCAGGGATTGGGGCGCACGTTGATCTGATGCGTTTCGAAGATGGAATAGCAATAGTCTCGTTGGAGTCGCCGTGCGTGATGCACTTCAGCCCGGTGGAAGCGCAAGCCCATCGCATTGAAGTGTCATCGGTTCCGGTCCTCCTGAGCCCAGGATCACTAGTGATGATGTGGGGAGAGGCACGCTACCTGTGGAAACACGAGATCAATCGTAAGCCAGGTTTCCAGACTTGGCAAGGGCAGGAAATTAACCAGAAGAGGAGAGCCTCCATCACTCTCAGGAGACTATGCCAAACAGAAGAAGATTAGGTTAGATTTTTTTTATTCATATATTTGCATGTATTATTCGCCCAAGCCGCGATTTTTCTTTATTATATATCTTTCAGCATACACGATCATCCAGCACGAACATTATTAAGTTCTATAACTTAATAGTATTTCTCCTCTTAAGGCTCTAAGGAAGAGAGTACAATTTTCAGTTCCCCCTTCCTTTCCCCCCATTCAAGTAAAAGGTGACCGAAGCATGAATACTGCAGTTTAAGGGTAACCAGTGTACGAATTCCATTTCGCCACTTCTCTGACTAAAAAAATGATGAATTCCAATTCCCACTCCCCCTACTCAATAAAAATTGACTAGTGCTCGCATTGTAGCTTAACAATATCCCAATAAAAAGTGATTAGCGATTCCAATTTCTCTTTCCCAACTTGCAAAAGAAAGTGATCAATGTACGACTCCAATTCTCCAGTTCCCCAATTCACAGAAAAAAGCGACCGGTGTTCTTGTAATCTGATGCGTGAACTCGAAGAAGAAAAATAACCAGTGCAACAATCCAATTTCCCCCCATTCCCTAACTAAAAAAAAACACATATCATTGTGCACTCTCTGTCTCTCATCATCGTCTCGAGAATGCAAAATGGCCATGAGTGCAGTGACGAGTTTGATAAAGAAAAGGTTGAAGTACAAAAGTTGGAATACGAGAGCTTTACAGTGTGGATAAGTCAATAAATCCCATCTCTCCTCTCCGGACGGAACTCATCGTAAGTATACATACGATAACAAACTTAAACACACACACACACACACACACAACATCAAAATCCTGATCGATTATTGATACACAAGCCTAACATTGGCGACGGCGAGCAGCAGCGCCCACGCCAAGCACGGCTTCACCAGATCCCCTGCGATGGGATTCATATGCCGGAACGCCCGCGCGCAGCCCATCAGCACCCCGAACAGGGCCGCGCACAGCACTAGCCCGACCCGGATAGCCCCCGCCCCGAACACGACCGGGTACCACACCAGGCTCAGCGCCAGTTGGCCCAGGTACAGCCCCAGAGCGGCGGGGTGGCGGTGGAACCCGCCCTCGGCCCAGACCAGCCACGCCGACAGCCCCGAGAGGAAGGCGGTGCTCACGCAGGCCAGGTGCAGGGCCCACAGGGGCGGGACATAGAAGGGCTTGTCGAGGCTGCGGTAACGGCTGCTGGAGCCGAAGAGGAAGATGTCGAGGACGGTGAGGAAGAGGGGCAGGGCAACGGCCACGCTCAGCGACCGCAGCCCGCGGCGGGCAGCGGCGTTCTTGGTTTTTTTGCGGTGGTTCATGTCGTCGTCGACTTCCTCGGTGGTTTGTGGTTGGATGGGGCGGTGTTTGAGGTTGGGGGAGGCCATTGTGGGATTATTGGTGAGGTGAAGGGTGGGGAGGAGGTGGCGGAGGTTATGTAGAGTGGAGCGTGTTTATCTGGTACATTTGCTGGGGGAGTGCGGCCACGCGGCGGGTGTGAGGTGGCGGGAGGTGGGGGATTTCAGCTGACACGTGGACGGTTTTGGGAGTTGGGAGTGACTCGCTAGGTCACCAGCACCCGCTGACCGTTGATTGGTTTTGCTTTCTGCGCCTTAGAATGGGTAACTTAACTATTATGTCAATATTATTATTAATATAAAACAAAATATGGAACGTTATAGCGATTGAATTGCTTGACAATTGATGATGACAAGGAGACCTGCACCATATAATAGTATAGGTTGCATTTGAATAAGTTTCACTATTTTATAATAAAATGCAAATCATACACAAGGAGAAGTAAATTGCATGTACAATAATATGGCCCATATTCCACCTTTCATAGTAAAAACCAAATCATACAGAAGGAAAAGTAAATTGCATGTACAATAATTTGGCCCATATACCACCTTTCAGAGTAAAAACCTTTTAACTTATCCATTTTGGTTATGATTCGTTAGTGAAGATATATTTTATAAGGGTATTGATAAATTTACATATTTAACTTCATCTTTAATTTAGGAATAAATATATATAAATTCCTTAATTTTTGAAAATATGGTATATTGAAATCCCTTAATTTTTGAACATATGATATATACACGATTTATTTTCGAAATTATCTAATAAAAAAAATAAGATTGGGCTTAACAAGATTTAAACACGAGACCTATCTTCCAAAATTCTAATATTTTACCACTTTGTCTAGCAACGATAATTGCATTAACTTATCGAACAAAACTGGTTTTGTACTTTCTTGTGTATTTGTTCTTAAATGAATATTCAATTAATCAACAAAGTTAATTAAGAAGATCAATGATATTATTAAATAATTAATGAATGGAAATAAGTACATGCTATCAATTTTTAGTTGAAATATTTGAAGGTAATATGATTATAATGAAAATATGATAAAGCTTCATGAATATGGTATTTGTGTAATACTATTAATATAATTATAGGTATGGAGATATAATTATTTAAAATTTACATGATAATAGCATTATTATTATTATTATTATTAGTATTAATAATAATATTATTATAGTTTAGTAGTTTAAGGATTTAGAGTTTTAAAGGTTAGGGTTTAGGATTTAGGGTCTATGAGTTTAGGGTTTCAGTTTTAAAATTTAGGATTTTTCATATATGATGCATTCACATGATCATGGTGGTTTCTTATAATTTTATTTATCATAATTTAATTTTTTTAATTCCTTCAAACATTTTAAAAGAATTAATAATTATTAATTTAAGCTAGTGATAGAGACCATTTGAAATCAATCTTAGATAAAATAATCGAACAATTTGATCAACGATGATACTATTCACACAATTATAGTTGTTTCTTTCAATTTTCTAGTTTCTAGCATCAACTTCACTAATATCTTATCATTTTATACTACAGATATATTTTATGAAATAATCGAATAATGTGATCAACATGCTACAATGTTCTCACAATGTTTTGTTTCAATTTTCTATTTTTAGCATCAATTTCACTAATATCTTATAATTTTTATACTACGATATACTTTTATGAAATAATCAAATAATATGGTCAACGTGTGACACTATTATCACAATTGTAATTGTTTCTATCATTTGTTACATCAATTCCCTAATATCTTATAATTTGTATATTATGCTAAACTCTTATGAAATAAGTGAACAATGTTGCCAACATGTTACACTATTCACACTATTATAGTGATACATTATACAATTCTTAGTATTAATTTAGATTAATTATTAATAATTTATTATTTTATAGTTGAGTATCGTGCATTGAACGTCTGGTGTCGGTAATCTTACATTGTATGCCCCTTGCCCGTGCAAGGTGTCACGCACCCCTTGTTGAGTGCCGTACGTACACATATATTATATTTTGCAATATTTAAAAATTAAATTAATTTTACTTTATATATATATATATATATATATATATATATATATATATAATTTAATAATCTTAAAATTAAATTAGTGTTAATAAATTGAAAGAGAAATATCACTCAAACAATAACATTTGGATAATATATGAAACTTAAAAAAGTATTTTTATTTTAAATCACTCTCAAACTTTAAACGATCATGACTTTATATTTTAAATTTTTATATATATCAAATTAAAGATCTTATCACTATCTTTAATATAAGATGCATATTGTATATTTTATTATAAACTATATCATCCAATTAATGGAAAGAAATAAAGAGAAAAGAGAATAAATAACTAATGAAAAAATAAAACATGATTAGTAGTACAAAATATTTTTTTCCTAATTTCTTCAGTTGGAACTATTATCAAGAAGGACAGTATTAGTGTCCGCCCTCCAATACTTAAATCCATATTATCATCAATCCATGAAAATTGAAACTAAGGAATAATGGAATTCTTGAATAATGAAAATAAAAACCGAAAAAATAAAAATTGTAGTTCCTTGAAATTAGGCGCAGGATTAGCTAGGAACTATTTTCAAGAAGTATGTCTATTATTAAGGGTAAATATCATTTAAATCCTAACTATCGATGTTTTATCAAAATATATGAATTTTCAAAATATCAATTTAAACTAAACTATCATATTTGTATCAAAATGCCTGTATTCGAGATAGTTTGGGGTTTAAATTGATACAAATATGATAGTTTGGGGTTTAAATTGATATTTTTGAAAGTTCAGGATATTTTTGATAAAACATATATAGTTTAGGGTTTAAATTGATATTTACCCATTATTAAGGAATGAAATCCATAATTTATTTTGTTACTAATATGTAGGAATGGTAAATTAGTCATAGACTTAGCATATTATATTTTAGGAGTATTATCTAGATGCATAATATGTACAAAAGTCATTATCCTTTTTACAGATGTTTTAAATTGAATCACGCTAATATTTTATAAATTGATTTTTTCGCACTATTAACCTTAACTTTCTTTAGTAATGAACTAAAACCATTATCTTTAAAGAGTTGGAAACCTTCCCATGACAAAATAGTAACTATTAGTTGTCCCTGGGATGCCCGATAGTTAAGGTGGGTTCGCGTGGTCGAGAGGTCACAGTGTTCGAACCCCACCAAACGCCTCTATGGGTTTGGCACACACCCTGGTTTTCAAGTGTGGTTTCTTGTCTGTGTGGTTTGCGCTATCAGCGTGAACGCTGGGGTTTACCCTGTACACTGAGGTGAGCGGCATGGCTCCCATGATACCAAAAAATAAAAATAAAATAAAAAAAAATTAAAAAAAATAGTAAACTATTAGCATAATTCGCTTCTCAAAGAGTAAAATACACATGACACAACTAATGAACATCTAAATCGATTAGTAGTAAAATAATTATACATACATATATATTTGCATTTGATAATTATGTAGCAGAGTTGTTTATCGCAATTGACAACTGAATAAGTTAATTTTTCAGTTCTGTTTAATGATTCCCTGAATTAGCCAGTGTCCTATTTTTCGAATGTCAAATCCGGCCTAACATTTGAACCGAAACGCAGCGTTTGACGTAAATCGTTGAGCTTCAGTGTAAAAACCGCGCAACCAGTCTCAGCCGGCGTCGAACGCCTTCCTCCGATGCCGCGACAAGCCTCCGCCATTCGATCCGCCCCCGCCGCCGTCGGATTGAAGGCGGCGGCGAAACAAGACACGTCTTTTATTCAAAAAGCAATAAAAAACCCAAAGTTATCCTCCGCCGTCGCGGTGCTCCTCGCGGACGCCGTCCTGGTTTCTATCATCATCGCTTATGTTCCATGTAACGAAAAATTCGCTCTCATTTTCGCAATTGCGTTATTTATAATATATGTATGTTTCTTTATTTTGTTTCGCTCGTGTGTTTCAGATACGAAGATTGATTGGGATGCCTACATGTCACAGGTGAAATTTTGATGATTTTATTTGTTTTTCGTTCAATTTGGTTCTTAAAGAAAACGTAACGTTACTGATGTTTACTTGCATTTACGTATGTGAAAGAATGATGATTGAATTTAGTTTGCAAAGATGAAAAACATTTTTTTTTCACTTTAATTTTATCTAAATCCTGTTTAAGGCGAAGTTCATCTCTTGTCATTCGATTCATATAAGTTATAGGGTGCAAATTGATTTGGATAGGTTAGTGATTTTCTGGGAGGTGAAAGAGATTACAGCAAACTGAAAGGCGATACAGGGCCTCTGGTATATCCAGCTGGATTTCTATATATCTTCTCTGCTATTCAGTATGTTACTGGTGGTGAGGTTTATCCTGCCCAGGTAAGTTTGCATTTTGTTCGATTTCTTTTGAGATTATTATTTTGGTTTGTGCAAATAGGTTGAGTAGGAGTTTCCCGTTTCTAAGCATAAGACTTCAAGTTCCTCACTGCCAAACCATTTAAATCACTTACTCTATTCCATGGTTATTGTTTTCTTCAATTGTTTCCGGTTATGTATTGGTAGAATTTGTTGCTGCATTTCTGATGACTGTATAGCAATTTAATATTTGATGTTATTTCCACCCTTGTTTCATAATGGATTTTGGAGCTTTTAAAATCTAAAAATTGCTTCCTGATTGCAACTCTTGAGTTTGTGATTTAGTCAAAGATCATCGCAGATACGCTCCACAGGTGTGGTGGTTTCTGGGAGGGTAGATCAAGATAAATCATCAGGAGAAAATTTTAGTTGATCTACAAGGCCACGAAGTATCTAAATTCAGGACGGTTCTTTTGGACTTTTAGGCTTAGAGATTTCTATCCCTATGCTTTTTACTTGTTTCACGATGATAGAATGACAAGAGGATTGATGTCTTCTATAAGTTGGCGTTTTATTTTATCACCATCCTGGTCCAACTATTTCAGAAAATCAGCTCCCTTTAATACTATATCCAGTCATGAATTAAATTATTATTCTTGAAGAATAGAATTACATGATTGTGTAACTGACTGCATAAAGTACAAATTGGTGGTATGAACTTATGCTATCCAGTGCCTTTTCCTGAGCTCTGATTTGTTGATGTGTAAACTGAGTTGTCACAACCTGATGCTCTGTTGATTGCAGATGTTATTTGGCATACTCTACATTGTGAATCTCGGGATGGTTCTGTTAATTTATTTGAAGACGGATGTGGTATGGAACTTGATACACTATTTACTTGTTCTGGCATTTATGCTTTCAGTCTGGTTGAAAAACATATCATCGAAATTATTGAGGTTTATTAATTGGAATTAGAATGGATTTCATGCTGGGAACCTCCTTTTGTAGCCTGGCTCTGTGCTACAAGCTACTTCTGGTTGAAGGAAAATCATTCTCTTTGTTATTGTCAATTAAATCCTGATATTTCCTATTAGATTGCTAACCTACTGTTTCTCAGACATATAATGAACAATTAGTAACTATAGCAAAGGTTTTAATTTTAGAATTTATGTCTTGCAGCTTCCTTGGTGGGCTCTTTGCTTGCTTTCTTTGTCAAAAAGACTGCACTCAATATTTGTGCTTCGCCTGTTCAATGACTGTTTTGCCACAACACTCTTCCATGCAGCACTGATTTCATTTCTTTATCAGAAGTGGCATCTAGGTTTAATCATTTTCAGGTAGCATGAATTGATTCTTATTTTCGTTTAGTTATTAATGCATTTGCCAGTAAAGCCTTTATTGGTGAATATATTTATTGCCTAAAGGTGCGTTAGACGTTCTTCCTGTTAGCACAGTGGGGCTGTCTCAGTGAAGATGAATGTTCTTCTTTTCGCACCTCCATTGTTACTCCTCCTGCTGAAGGTAAGCTGATTCTGATTGCTTACATTTTTCCAAAATTCTCAAGATGACATTTGCATCTTAAGAAACTTCTAACTCTGGGTTGAAACATGGAAAACAGGTTATGGATGTTTTTGGGGTTATATCTGCTGGTGCAGGTGCGGCTGTAGTACAGGTGATTGCTCTTAAATCCTTCATGATAATAATTCAGTGTTACTTTATTTACTTTATTTTCTATAAAGAAATTTATTAAGTCAGTTATGAATGAATGTAAGAGGTCTTAAGCTATGGCATTTTCTGATAAAATCTTGACATTTTACATTGTCTCTGATGGATGATTATGCAGATTCTCTTGGGTTTACCATTCATATCATCACACCCAGTCGAGTATTTCTCAAGAGCTTTTAATCTAGGTCGCGTGTTCATCCACTTTTGGTACTTCGTTGACCCAGATAATCTTACTATGTTTGACATTTGTTACCTATTCAGTATCAGTACATTGACTTTATCAGCTATTGACTTCTATGCCAGGTTTATTAAAATATTTTCTTCTGAGTTCATGATTTAAAATTATTTTGGGGGTTGTAGATCACAGGGAAAAATAAACTATTAACTATTTGATATTTAGCAATGAGATCAATGATATGTGCAGTTCAACTGACAAAAGTTTCCTTGTGCAATTATGCTTAACAATGGACAATGTTTAACTGTATTCTCCAGGTCTGTTAATTTTAAATTTGTCCGAGAACCAGTTTTCGTTTCAAAAGGATTTGCGCTGTTTCTACTGGTTGCTCATCTTCTTCTGCTTGCAGTCTTTGCTCATTATAGATGGTGCAGGTAAGGATTATCGCCATACAGTGCCACTAAAAGCTTTTAAGCTGGTCTTTTCTGTTAATTTATCATTAATTGCTTGTTTTATTCTCTTTCATATTTAGTAAATCTCTTATTAAATCGAATATTGTCAGACCTTGTCAACCTCCATCACTTGCAAAGATAGTTAGAGTCCCATAATCCAACGCTAGATGCAGATTATTCTTTGTAATGATAAATTTTCAGCTGGAGTATCAGAAGTATTTCTATTTAATGATAATGTATCTTTATTTTTCTTGGGGCTTGGTGCAGGCACGAAGGAGGTTTATTCTCTTTGTTGCATTCTAAACTTGCTGAATTGAAGCTTAAATTTTCTAATCCGAGTTCTTTCCCAGTGAGAGGGCTCAGTGGGCAGAATTCCAATTCAAGGGTGCTTAAAACAGAGCGTAAGTAATAGCTACTAATTTTGATCTTCCCTTCTTACATTTGATCTTATTCATGACTTCATTGCTTCATCTATTTGCTTAACTCAATTCAGATATTGCAACGACTATGTTTGTTGGAAACTTCGTAGGAGTTGTTTGTGCTCGGTCTCTACATTATCAGTTCTACTCTTGGTATGTGCTCCTGGACATCTTCTAACAGACCAGATTCTTTACCCTGTTTGTAAAAATTTATAAATAATCTTTTCTGGTCCGTTTGTCACCTAACAAGATTCTAATGCAGAATGTACCTATTCATGAACTACTGTAGAAAATAAAGATCGAGATAGGAACCTATGCATATATTCTGGAAAAACAAAATACGTTTTTAATTGATTTATGCTTGCAGGTATTTCTATTCTCTACCCTATCTATTGTGGCGAACACCATTTCCTACTTGGTTCCGGTAGGTTTCCCGACCTCGAAACTTTACTCCTTTAGTCTATTTACTACCAGGTTGTGTGTCCCCTTCGATAACCCAAAATGTATCTCATGCAGTTTGATTCTCTTTGTTACGGTTGAGTTATGTTGGAACATCTTCCCTTCTAATGTCTACTCATCAACACTGCTGCTCGGCACCCACTTAATTCTCTTAGGAGGGCTGTGGATGGCGCCACCCGAGCACCCGAATGCGGACATTGCAAATGGCAAACCAGCCAACTCAAAAAAGGCCAGATGAAAGACTAATTTCTTATTGCGTCAATCAGATTTTGGGTGTTCTTTTACTTACTTTTGCGTAAAACCGGCAAAGTTTCAAGTCGAAAGAAGGCAGTTTTTGAACTCTGAGCTTCATGAAGAGGATAATAGTGTGCTCATGCCATAAACTTTTTTCTTTAGGATATTCTGCTCATGCCATATACTTCATTTGATGAAAGAGATTAATCGTACTGGTTTTGTGGGTTGTTTTGGTTTAGAGTTTCCGTGAAGAGGATTCTCTCTCTCTCGTTTGCTGGCTTATATTCCTTGCGTGTGTTTATTCGTGGACAGCTACTTACAATGATTTCTTTCCCATGATTTTCTCAAAGCAAGGTCGGAATCTGCCCTCATTATTTGTCATTTTGGCGAAACTAACTTATTAAGGGTGTCGCTGTGTTTTTGATAATTACATCAACACGGCGTTCTAGTGTATGCCACATATTTATATTAGATTTAAAATATTTAAATAAAATAATATTATTATATATAAATTATATATAATTCGGATTTTGGATTTAAAAATCGATCCGATCCGAAAATCTGTAATTTGAAAAATATCAATTTGATCCGAATCGAAAATCCAAAAATCAATCAATTTTAAATTTCGGATTGGTTCGGATCGGATATTTTGCTCATCCTTATGCCATACACCAGATCTTCTATCTATCATCTTACCATAAATTCATTGTCTAAGTCTCGTCACAAAATATTTATTGATGATATAATATAAGAAAAGGAAAAAAAAACGGTTGTTTTTGCAAGACCAAGTATTGGGTGGCTGATTGTCTCATGTGGGGAGCATCCTTTCACTCGTGCATTTTAAACTATAGTCCGGATGTTCTCCATGCCTCTTTGACTTATTTCTCGTGTAAATCTTGGCTTTTATATTATTAATATTTTATCGGAGTTTTATTGTTTTTCTCTGACGAAATCAGCGATCTGCTAACAATAGGTCAGACTGAACAAGGTTCAATGGATCTGAGATTTTATGGGATCATAATTCATAAGAACTTGAATTACTTGATATGAAAGTTCCATTTTATAGCAAAATTATCAAGAAATAAACCCAAACAAGGAAAATTAATAATAATTCAAATTATTCGAATTTAATCTCGTTCAATAAAATGGATTATCAAGAAGAAAATAGAAAAGTTATCGAGCTTCATAAACTTCTAAATATTATGATTCTTGAATTCTTGATTTAAAACCATCAAGTCGTGTTTTCTTTTATTAAGATATATTAAAATAAGAACACATAATTTTGACATAAGAAATAATGTAGACATTTTTTAGGTGGAACATTTTTTTCAAGATCGGAAGCCGACTGTCGGGCGAGAGAGTAGGGAAGTTTCTTCCAACTTGGATTTTTACCCTTTTCCTTCCCACCAAACATTTAAATAATGCTTTCTATTTTGCACACTTTCCATCTTTAGATCTGTATGTGTCACAAATTCAAATTCAAGATATTTGGGTTTAAAATTAATTAGTTTCCGAACGTCGAATTTTTCCCTTCGTTTCATCCATCGGTTTTCGCAACCAAATTATCAAATGAAATCTTCTTCTACAGCTCGAATTTTTATATCTATATATAATTAAAAAAAAATCAACACAAACTGGCCACAAAAAATAAAATAAATCATAATAAAATGTAACTTTCAAATAAACCCTCTGTTCACAGTAATTCAATCAAATCTCCTATTATATTCGTGTATTACCATAAACGAACGTAGAAGAAAACTGAAAAAGAAATAATCAGAAACCGAAAGAGGTAAACAAACGTAGAGTATACAAAGAAATCTTTCAAATGCGAAAAATCGATTTATTACATCAATCTTCACCTTTTCTATAAACATTTATGCAAAAAGCGAGGCACAGAAATAAGAAAAGAAAATCAGAAACAATGTAACTAACTTCGGCACTGCGTGGCGGCGGAGCATGATCGCGAGTAAGGGTTGGCCTCGGCGCCAGGCTGGCAGTTGTAGTACGACGCGCCGCGGCGCGAGCACGGCACGTTGTTCGCCTGCAGGGCACCGTAGCTGATGTACTTGGTGGTGGCTAATATGCGCCGGTTGGACTCCGACTCCATCTCGAACTCGCCGCTGCTGCCTTCGGCCATGCACTCCGCGATCGATCCCCGGCAGGTCGACGGAGTGCTCACTGGAATCCAGTTGAAGTCGCCACTGGCCTCGGTGGTACTGAGGAGGAGCGCCGCCACTGCTGCGGCGGCGATGAGGAGGCGGAGGAGGTGATTTTTGGCCATCTGGTTGATGGTTCGGTTTGGCTTTTTGTTTAATTGAGAAATAGAAACTAAACGGGGCTGGCAGGCCATTTTAAGTAGCTGCGAGGTAAGGAGTTTGGTTATAATATTCTTTGTATTCACCAAATTGCCACTCATCTACCTAATTATTTTACTTATTTAAACAACGCGATATAATTGTTAAAAATCTAAAATATGTACAATGAACAATCATCTTTTTATGGGAGATGTTACGGCATCGTATATCTTAATGTGGATGCTACACAAATCCTCATTTTAATTTTGATTTTTTTACAACACTATGTAGATCGATAGATTATAGCATATAATATATTATTATAAATATAAAAACACGTATTCACGTTTTTATAATAAAGTAATTCCTACCAAATTTCAGGCCTTCCATTATGATTGTAACTCGAGTATCACAATTTCTTTTAGTTATAAATATATATCACTTAGCAACAACCTTGCAAAATTTTGTTAATTCTTAGTTAATTTTCTTTTTATAGCTTAAAGTTTAAATCTTTTGCAATAATAGGAAGAGAGTCAATTACTGATTACTGGTCCAATTAGAATCGATTAGTTATGTAAATTCTATTACGTTCGATGACCCACCTTTCGAATTGGAAAGATTTCATCGTGGTAGAGTTAGTTTACAGAGATGTAATTTTTTTAGAGATAAAAGATACAAATCATGTTATGAATAGCTAAATAATACATATAATTCTAAATAAACCATAGAATAGTCAAACTAGTACAATAAATTAGACCAAATTTAAATAAATTGAAAATACAACCAGCACAGAGGTGGGAATCGAACCCAAGCCTCTCAAATAAATGTAACTTAACTTGTAAATTATGAGGTTGGGAGTTTAAATATACTCTATATTTTCTTTTATTATTTTCTCATTTAATAAAATTTGTTTAGATGCGTCGACTGAATGAGACATTGTCAGATAATAAAGACAAAAGACTAACTATTATCCGATAATATTTATTCGGTTTCAATTTCATTATCATTTTCTGTTTTGGTGGAAAACTACTAAACTAAAGTCCATTAATTAGCTAATAATACTAATAATAATTTATTTTGGGGTACGCGGCGTGGACTAGGGTTTTTGTAGTTGGGAACACGTTTCTGGTAAATTAAAAGAAATAAACACAGCTGTGTTACAAATCTGCCTAGAAAAGGATTTTTGTTCTTTTATTGACTAATTGGCATCTCATTATAAATAAAACTGCTAATCCATCTGATTGTACACTACTTTTCTGTATGATTCATTTATGACAAAAACTTGGGTGAACTCCGCCTCACCGTGAGCTCACCCTTGTTTTTTGTTAAAATAATTATATATTAATTATGGTGAATAAGGATAATTAGATTTTATTAATTTATAATTATAATTTTTAATTTAAAATTATAATTTATTAATTCATAATTATGGTTTATTAATTCATAATTGATGTTTATTAATTTATAATTAGGATTTATTAATTCAAAGTTAGGGTTTATTAATTCACAATTAAGGTTTATTATTCAAAATTAGGGTTTATTATTTCCAATTAGGGTTAATTAATTCAAAATTGGGGTTTATTAAAATTGGGGTTTATTATTCAAATTAGGGTTTATTAATTCCAAATAGGGTTTATTAATTCAAAATTAGGGTTTATTAATTCACAATTAGGATTTATTAATTCAAAATTAGAGTTTATTATTCAAAATTAGGGTTTATTAATTCATGATTAGGATTTATTAATTTACAATTAGAGTTTATTAATTCAAAATTAAGATATATTAATTCAAAATTATTATTTATAATTAAAGTTTATTAAACTAATTTATTTTAATTAGAATTAGTTTAATTTAATTAATTAATTAATTAATTAATTAGAATTAATTTAATTAAGTAATTAATTAGAATTACTTACTTAATTAATTAAGATTAATTAATTAGGGGTGGTCTTGTGCGCACGCCCAGGAGACCACCCTTCATTTATTATGTTTTGCAGTTAAGCATTTTATTAGAATTTCTTAAGTGTACAATATGGTTATTTAACATTACATTATATGTATATGCAATGTCTATTATATATTTAAATTCAAAAGACACCACTAAAAGAAACTGGTGGAACTACTTCTGGCCCTTTTCTTTTCTATAAGTCTTCTCCAGTTTCATATAATATCATATTTTTAAGTAATTAAAGTAGTGCTAGCTGTTTTTGATCTTTAATTGCTTAATGAAGAAGAGGCCAAATCAAAAGCAGAACCAGAAAATAAGACAAAGATGATCACAAGCAAATAAAATAATTCCCAAACCTAGTTGTCGTCAGTGATGATTGATATATCAGACTATGTTATATTTTTATTAATATACTTACAAATGACGGATAGTTAATTAATATTTACATTAGCATGATCATTGAATTTCTGCTTTCCAATTTAAATTGCATCTCGGTGTATTAGGATGAAACACCTAAAATAAAATAAAGTACTATAATATTATTGAAATGATCAATTCAATGTTATTGATTTTAAACTTCGTAGTTCAAATATGTCTCTTCCTGACCTGGGAAAAAAAAACTCATTTTGGATGCAACTTTAGCAGAAATTTATTGGAACTCGAATAGTGGTTGATCGATATTTTTTTATTATAACTTTACCCGGTTGCCATACACAATATCGAAAGCTCCATATCAATTAATTCATTCTAGAAGATTAGAAATGCTTTATTTTCTTAGAATGACTTGGTTGCGTAGAACTTGTCTTGCTCATATGATTTAGTGACAATTACACAGAAACGTTTATCTGTAACATAGCTAGAAATAACAACTGCAATTTCTCATTACTAAAAACAAAATTGCTTGCAAGATAGAAATTACCATCTGAAATGATCCAAAAAGCAATTTGTTATTGGTAAGCTAACCGTTGATTAGGGTTTGGACACTCCACAAAGGATGGATGCTTATGCACTTAGTCAAATCGCATTGCGCAACAATATCAATAGTTGAATTGTCCTAATCTTGATTAGTTTATTAAAATAATAGCAGACTTAACCTGCCAACAAAGATTAAGTTGAAAAGGATAAATGATTGTGATTGGCGGCCGGTGGTGGTGTTATATATATATATAGACTAATATTATATTTTGACGTATCGGTTTGTTTGAGTTGTGAGCGGTTCAAGCGCTTGTTCATTGTTGTCGAGAAGTTGGATCCCTCAAAACCCATGAACCTGTCAATACCTAACCCCTTCGAAAATGATGTCTCTATGTTTTCTCCAATTTCTTTTCTTTCAAAACTTCACCCTCCCATGTGCCAGAGAGAGAGAGAGAGAGAGAGAGAGAGAGAGAGAGAGTTTATCTTTTGACTGGTTAAGATGTTCTAGATGATAAAACATTTTCAACCATTTCTTTAATTGAGATTAATCATGTGTATCTAAAAATATTAGTTCTGTACTGATGAAATTTCATCCACTACAAAATCCATCGTGAAATACCATGTATCTCACCTCAACATGAGCAGAAATCAATGTGCCATATTGGTAGATCAGTATGAGAAACAAATATGCATATATCAACAAGACAACAACATAACATTACAAATTTAAGCTCAACTAGCTGCTTTTGCACCCTTTGAACGCGTAAGCGGATTGGTACGACTTGTTTTATCTCTCTAGCTTGCTTAATAAAGCTTCCAATGGGGGAACCTCCTTCACAATTTCTTGCCAATCAGGCATTCCCTGGAAAGCAAAGGGTTACTTCGTCGATGTAAAAACCAAATAGACGGAGTTTCACAAAAACTTGTGTCGGATGGTCTAACGTGTGCCTACATCCGGTGCATATAAGTAATATCATTAGTGTTTATTAGTCTTTGGATCCAGGTCCTGACCCGTTTGGCCGTCTGACAAATAAGACCCCCATTGAGTTTATATATGTAAGTCAACGGCAATGGAGGGGATTGGCCATAAGAAATAGCAATATGAATGCCAAAAATGCTCCATAAAGTAATCAGATACTAAAAGTTAATGCATAGTGAATGGCAGCCTTAATATCCTAATGGGAGAGACTTTGATCTTTGATGGTTGGTGGTCACTTTGTAGAAAGAGAATCAAGTTCACTAATGCTCTGGTGAATCAAAATCAGGGGCTTTATTATGGTGGCGATGATATATTTGATCCAGAATTCGACACACTTAATCCTAATTTATAAATTATAAGCCAAGGAAAAGCAAAAAAACTGATTCGCGACTTCAATATCAATGTTTCACAATTCTCACCAGCTGGTTGTTTAGAGCAATGAGACTATGCTTATGTTGAGTTTATTGTTCCATGATCATAATTAGCAAAGAATCACTAACCCGCCCTGATTTCCGAACACGTCCATCTAGACGGAGAATTATGTACACATCTTCGCCGGGAGTTATGCCTTCAGACTTTTGTTGATCCCTAATCCACCTGGAAGGAGAAAGCCAAAGTCCGTATGCGGCTTAGAAGCTTTAAGTAGTTCATAAATCACACACATAATTAGTTAACAATTTCTTTGTAACTTGGAAACTCCTACATTTTGATAAGCAATTTGATGGAAAATTTACCCTGTGTTATCAATGGAGACTCCTGACTAAAATTATGGTAGCAGCTACCAAGAAAATTACAGCTATGCTTTTTCTGATAGTGCGATGTCTAGTAATCGAGAAAGCTAGTCAAAAGATATTCACAATCTTGCAATGTACCAACCTTTCCCATTCAACAGGTGATACCACTTCTGCTCGGAATCGAATCTCAGCTTTGATTTTTGAATTTGCAACAATTGATTGAGTTCGCTTATCAAAATCTTCCTAGCAAAAGGTAAGTAAAACAGATACACTGATAGTGATAGATATTCATCAAGGAAAAGCAGAAAAATAAGTAGAAAGAACTTCTCATCTCTCTCAAATAGGAGAAAAAAGCGGGTTTCTTTGTTAAGGCCATGACAGGACAATCATATGAATATGCAAGAACTACCATTAACCAAATTATGACTAACAAAAACCTGATAAATCTCTGTCAGATGGTTAAGGTGCAACACCATCGACACCATGCTATATTAAGAGGTTCTACTCAAATTCCATGACAAACAATTCAGGCCATGTCTAAAGTGTCTCACCCCAATAGATGGGAGTGAAGCAGCTGCTTTTGGAGAAAGACCAAAGCCTTTTTTCTCTGCTCGAGGTTCTCTTCTTTCACCCCATACAACAGGAATAAGTATCACTCCTCTCCGGAGAAGATCTGTTCGAAACCTCTCTGCCTTTCTCATGGCTGAATCAACCGTCTCTTTATTACCAGCCAAAATAACCTACAGCAGGTAGCAGCTTTAATACCATATGATAGAAGGATATAAGCAAAACACTTTAACGTCACGTTTCAACAAGCAGTGGTAGTATCTAGCTAAGATAAAATAGAGTTCCCAGTGGACTTTCTTCTCCATAACAACTTAATCCCCTACTATTTAAAAGCGTATTAGACAAAAAAAATTAGAGAAGAAGGGTCACTAACAGGCCTTGCTGTGTCCCGTAGCTGCACAAGTTCTACAATCCTGTTTGTAGAAAGGCGCAGAGGAAGCCTTGATAGTGTTTCATTCCTTGTTATTTGAGCAAGCTGTTCCTCTTCTTTCTTGTTGTCCCATAAGAATAAAGCCACAAGAACAATAATACCTGCACCATACTGAGTCAAAAAATTAATTAATTTTTAAAAAGATGTTCATTATTCAGGGCATAACTTTTCATGTCATTACATTGTATGTGAAGTTTGTTATTTACCTCCGATATTTATTCCTGCATTTTGGGATGTCTGTAATAGGTCAGGAGCACCTTCACCTCCTTTGACTGCAGCAAACAATCTAGGTATGGTAAATAACAACGAGATTCCTGCAGCAGCTGTGAATGCCACATAGAAAAATCTGCGAATTCCGCGGAATGGTGCCTGGACCTCACTAATGAGCTTTAGATCCCTCCGAAAGCCATAGCCGATGTCTTCTCCACCCAGTCTAGCCTGTTGATAGCAGTAGGAACATAATTGGTAAAAAATGTTGCTTGGGGACGGTGCAGGGGTTGGGGGGGGGGGGTGATATGGTATGAAACATATTTGAAATGAAGGTCATGTTGCATGGTCGAAGGGAGCAAGATTCCACAAAGTAAACAATGACGGTTGAAATACATTGACACATTTTAAAAATCAGAAACAAATAAAAATAAAAGGTGGACATAATTGAGCAGCTAACCTCTTCTTGCAATTCCTTGAATTCAGGCATAGCTCTAAATGAGGCCAAATCAGGATCGTTTAGAATGGTTCCAAACTTAAGGTCATATTCTCTCAAAGCTGTGCGTAAACATTCAGCAGCTTTCTTTGCTTCCTCCCTTCCACATACAGCACAAAGGAAAAAAAGATCCCACATCAATACAAAAGGATCAAATATAATAGTTGCATCTCATCCAAAATTCTACATCGACATAGTATAGCAGCCTCTAAATTGTCAACCAGAAAGAGTCCTACGAGATTGGCTTTGTCTTCCATCCTTCCCATGCTAACCAGAGTTCAACAAAGAACACAGCTTATACCTGTAGGCATGACAGCAAGCTTTGTTATATAGAGCAGCTTGAGCCTCCACGGGGTTAGGATTCAAGGTGAGAGCAATATCAAACTGTTCAAGAGCATCCTTAACCTGGAATACAAATTGAAGAAATTGATACTGAAATTTGAAATAACTCCATCGAAACACTGATCTTTGAAATCAAAGATCCATTATCCCAAACGAGAGAAAAAGAACGCAAGTAGGCTTAAGAAACTTGTATCAGAAACTACTAGCCTTGATATCCATATATTAAGAAAATAATACTAAACATTCAGAATCTCTTTGACATATTCTTCGGTTTTACTCTCATGATGAAACATAGACAGTTAAAACTAAACCACAATGCAAACTATATGCGTGCGATGCAGGAAAATTCCAATTCGAGATTCAAATTTTATCTGAACCGAGTTTGAAACTTCATTTGACTAGGATTAATTACTAACTTAGCTCAGCTCACGCAAGCTTTAATCCAGATAAAAATGACTTCGTTAAGCTCAGACTGTTCAAAAGCTTAAACTATTTTCTTCCACAACAGAAGAAAAACATAAATTAACTATCAAACTCGCTTACATCACATCACAATACCAGGAACGGAGTACTAGTCCATTGCTTAATTCTAGTAAAATCAAAGAGAAACAAATTTTACAAATCTACAACCCATTATACTGCTCAAGTTCAATTTTCTACTAGCAACAAGCTCTATATCATTCCAAAGGCGCAGCCAATTACAAAAATGCCTTCAAAAATGCTAAAACAGATGACAATTTAGTTAAAATATACCCGTCCTTTGGCGAAAAGTGACAGTCCTAAATTAACACATGACTCAGCCGTGGCGGCACTAACTTCCGGCGAAGTAGAAGATGGAGAGGGGGAGCAATTAGCTAATTGTCCATGGGTGATTTTCGCGGGCTCGATTGAGGTCCAGAACGAATAAGAGGTCGATAATTTTCTGCTAAGGAACCATGCCTTTGATATCAACAACGAGCTCGAACAATTTGGCGGTGAGCAATGCAACGGGTGACGGCGGAAGTGGTGGTGGCAGGGTGGTGCGAAATTTGCCGCAGCCATTGAGAATAATTCATAGGCAAGATCTATCGGTTTATCCAAAATTCCAAACTGTAACGGTTGCCATCCGATATTTCATATACTATTTTGTTTTCAGTTAATTATTCTTTTATGATCCACAATTTTCTGAATTTTAAATACTTCTCCAATGGGCCTGGATCCTCTTAAAGCCACTCCAGCTGGAGTTTCATTATGGATCCGGAATCTTAACAACCAGCCCATTAGATTGAACCCGCGACACATAATTAATCTAACAAAAACATCATTTGTTATAAAAAAATAGTATC
The DNA here is from genome assembly GCA_036937905.1 of Salvia rosmarinus. Classification (NCBI taxonomy): domain Eukaryota; kingdom Viridiplantae; phylum Streptophyta; class Magnoliopsida; order Lamiales; family Lamiaceae; genus Salvia; species Salvia rosmarinus. The sequence continues at coordinate 49,721 of JAODLM010000507.1, forward strand.
ATTTATATTAAAGAAAAGTATCATTTATATTGAAGCAAAATATCAAATTTATTTATACTGAAGAAAAATATCAAAATCTACATATACGGACGGATGTAAAAAAAACCACCTCATTAATCTAATATGGGTTAGCTACCTCATCTCGTATTCTTGTAACTATCGTATACGTGCATAAATATAATTAACCTAGTGCACACTTTGCAAAAGGGATTATATGTAGGAGTGGATTTAGGTGGTGCTAGGGAGCTTCAGCACCCTTGTCAAAACTTTTAAATTTTATCAGATTTTTTATTACAAAATGTTAAAAAACAAATGTTTGAATGGAGTGGAATTCAAGCTTGTTGGGTTTAATGTCAATTCGAGCTTGAGAATCAAAAAATGAATCTTGATCTAGTTCGAAAACTCAAATATAATGCTATTCGTCTGGATTACAGCATTATATATTGTAAATTACAATGACAATAAAATATTAAGCAAATAATCTGAGTTGAGTGTCAAGACAACGGCTCAACTTATTGCTTTCATCATTGTCAATCAATATCAGAAGGAAACAGTGCTATTGTAAATGAAGTCTTTTCCCAAATACACTTTTTTTTCTCAATAAGTTTCAAAATGATTAAGTTACCCACGTAGAAACCGTGGTATCCCATTAAGAATTCAATAAGGGATGTCATGTGATTGCAAATCCGTGTAGGATAGTTAACAATTATTCGATTTTGTTTTGAGTGTAAAAGTTATTGCATCCTGAACATACACACAGTCTAACATATATGAATTAATATTTTAATCTTATTATACATTTATTTTCATCATACTATGAAAGTAATTACATATTACAAATTGGACAGCAATATTTTTTGTTAGAAAATTAATCCCTGTAATTTTAATTTTAAAATTTATTAATGAGGCTTATAACAACCCCAACTCTAGGTCTTGAAACGATTATAGGTAGAGTCCGAAAAAAATATAAATGGGCTACATTGATAAACTGTAGTAGATAGAATATTCAGAATAAATTTATGAGATGTTTGTTGCGAAAAATAAAATAAATACTAAAACAGATAATGAGGAATAGGTAAGTTATAATAATGACATGAGTTGAAAAAAAGGCAACTTGACCCGCATTTAACCAGCATGATCGATTAGATAACCCGTAGTACTAAGTACGGAAAGATACAAACGTTAATTATCCATGATTAAAAGACTTTGATTTCATGATTCATAGGATATATAATTAAGTATTTTTATTTTTAAATTTTTTTCAATTTTATTTTTGTAATGAAATATTATCTTTATGTATACGTTCCTTAAAATAATCAAAAGGATATAATACACATTTTTATCTTTGTTGCTTCAATTTTATCTATCGCCAAAACATGTTTGCCGGCCACCCACACCCTGCACCCGGAATCATTCATTAACTCTTAACTAATTAGAGATTAATTAAATGTTAATAGAGTTAATTAATATTTAAATAAAATTGAGTAAGACGGATGCACATATGCCTAATTGTTTATTTCCCGCAAAATCGACTTTTAAGCCCCAAGTTACCTTGATCCTTTTAATTAATATGTAAGTATATATTTTACACAGTTTTTCTGAAACATATATTTATTTAATATTATATTTGCTTTTAGTTAGGATAAATATCATTTAAATTTTAAATTATACATATTTTTATAAAAAATGTCCCGGATTATCAGAAATATTTATTTTAATCACAAATTGTTAGTTTTGCATTAAAAATATCATGTGTCTATTTTCCATCCCCAGAACCTTGTCATGGCTCGCCCCATGCATATGGAAATGTCATGTAATTTCATGTGACATCTTTGTTATTTCGTTTTTGTCCTTTTTATATGATTCTGATGAGCCACATCAAGATTTTGTGAGTCGGAAGATTGACGCTAGACATTTTTGATACAATACTAATAGTTGGTGATTTCAATAAATATCTATAATAATTCGATATATTTTCTATAAAATTGATATAATTTAGGATTTAATGTGATATTCACCCTTTTACTAGTTATATATACAAGACATATTTTCTGCAATTAGTAAGGTCGTAACAATTAACAAAAAATAAGCATGGGCGCATTTGATCATATTAGGGTTTCACCGGTATCGCATCGGCGACTTGCTCCCAGATGATCGGATTCCACGACGAGGCGTCGTAGTTCCGCTTCCATCTGTCATCGAAACGTGATCCTCGGCGTCGACAATGACAAGATGAATGAGGAAGACCTCCACCACAGAATCATTGCTGCCGCCGGCAGCTTCCGGAGCCCCACCACATCCTCCTCATCGAGTACACCAGATACGCCGACACCTCTTCCATCCCCGGCCACTACATAATCTATGGGATATCAACGAAGAGATTCACCCCATGCGTCGCCGCTACCCGCCGACGTCCTCGCCGAGTGCTGCATCGTCGCCGAGAATGCCCGGACTACACCTACCGCCCGCCGCATCAACAACAAGTCCGTCGGCCCGCTCGAGATCCGGATGGTCAAGACCGAGACCTTCGAGAAGCTCATGGATCTCTATCGCGCAGGCGGCGCGTCGATCATGATCTTGTTCGGGCCGCTGACAGTAGGCTTGCCACGTGGACATGATCTAGCGACCATGATCTTGTTCGGGGCACAATTTCGCATCGCAGGAAATAACAATTTTGAATTTTAGTCTCTCTCTCTACAATATATTTTGAGTCTCCAAAAAATGTAATGAATTCGAAAATCCCTAAAATAAGTATAAACAAAAGTTCGAACTTACAATGAAATAATTAAATCAATTCTAGTTCATTCTAGTCAATCAGTGGTACATTGATGTACTTTTAGATGATTAATAGTTGACTTTGAAGAACTCTTAGACCTATCATATATAAACTTTTCTAATTCTTACAAATGAGAGATCAAATAGTACCGAGTTTGAGGTAATATATAGCATTCAATCTCATCCTCTCATCTTATAGATTTTATGGTGGAGATTTTTTCGAATATTTTAAGTCTAATTTCGCTGATTTCGCTACAATAAGGGTAGATTAATAATTTGATTTGTTATATGATTACGAAAAACAAACAATGCATTTGGTTGAAGTGACTTATGCATTCAAAATGAACACAAAAATACATGCAGTTGAACAAAATAATGCATGAAGGTTGGAAGCATAAGCCCGAGTACGCTAGTGCTCGTCGTCGCCTCAAGACGCGATCACGCCCGTTGGCCAACAATGTATTTTATGTTTTGTTAAATACATGAACATGTTTTGTTAAATGCATGAACATGTTTTATTAAATGCATGATCGTATTTTATTAAATGCATGTTTGTGTTTCGTACAACATACGCTTTTATGTTTTGTTAAATGCGCTTTATGGTTTTCGACAAGAAATCTCTCATTCATCATTCTCCGCCCGCCCGCCATCTCTTTCCTCAATTAGTTAAGAATTTCACCGTGAACCACCGCCATAGCCACCATCTCTAGATTCTTCAATCATATATCAAATTTATCTTTTATTTTTCTTAAAATCCATCAATTTTGTTCTCAAATATTTTTTTCCTTTCAAAATATGTTGTTCGTGGTTATTCGTGTATGTTGCTGTTGTTGTCCGTAGTGATGCTGCTATCGTCCGTTGCCGCCAAGGATAAGAAGAAGAATGCTGATTTGATTTTTTCTCATTTTGCTCCTTGAGAAAATTTAAAAAGAAAAAGAAAAGGAGTTGTCACCTGTCAGCTTGTGGTGCGGCCACATATTCAAAATTTATGGTCTAGATTGAGTATTACATACTATTTGAGGACCAGGTACTACAGAAACCCACATATGTATGAAGAAGATTTAATGAAAACTCTAACTTTTTTTAGAACTAAAAACTAAGGTGGTACATTCATTTTTTATAATTAAACTGTTAAGATCAATTATAAATTATTTAGTATTTCATATTTTAATAGTAACCGTTTCAGCTATATATAATCAAGAAATTTTATATATGCATTTGCGGTAATTGTTCACATTTTCACAATCACTACGATTACGTGCACAACAATATGAATTACATTAACATAACAATGAATTGGAATGTGATAACATGCACAAGATCTATAATTACATGAACAACAACATGAATTACACAAATAAGGAAGAAGAAACGTGAAAGATTTTTGGGATAAGGATATCTAAATGGAATTTTTGAGATTTTCGATATTTGAATCTCTAAATAATAAAAATTTAGGAATTTGACTATTTTTATCATTAAATAATTATGAGTCGTCCGATCTTATTCGATTTAAGTGTGATTATTGGTTTTTAATTCTAAAAGGTAGTTCCTTCTATAACCAACTCATATATAAATATAGTTATAGTATACACACAAAAATTATTATCAAGAACAAACATATATATATATATATATATATATATATAATGTATATATGTGTGTGTGAGAGAGTCCTCATGTACTCAACCACACAAATTAAGGAGCTTACATATATGAGAAGCAGAAATACTTCAGTGAAATAATAGTATAGCACGATCATCTTCTTTGAATTATATATTTTTTTTATGGTACAAATAAGCACATATATCGTATGTAGCAACTACATTATTTTTGTGTCTAATTATGTACACAAAATACTTTGTTTTCTATTGCACCTTTATAATTAATATTCTACATATCGTGCAAGGAAATAGAAGCGCCAAATTATTAATTATCACAAATTTGATAATACATTAGCGCATAAGATGGGATAAAGTTTGATCAAGTATGGTTCCAAGAAGCCAAGAACATTATTGTTCTGATGGGATCTTCCATCCCACCTCGCTTGTTTCGTCTCTCAATCTCTCTAGATATAGAATTAATCCGACGACCTCCCTCGTCTGCTCTGAATTTCTTCCACCAACGACCTCGTCTCGATTCTTGAAAGATGAAGCTGTCTCCACACCAGTTTTCAGACTTCATCCTCAACTTCAAACACTAAACACTCACAGCTTAAGATATTGGAAGCTCTATTTGCATTTGAAGAACAAATTTATAGGATTTTTTTGCTGAGAATAAAGGGTTAATTGTGGCAATGTTAATGGAATAGGGAAGATTCTTATGCTAAATAATGATGGACTTATTGATCTGCTTATTGCGAGTTGATTATGTAGCTATATTCCTCTTGTCTCTTAGTGGGATAAGTAGTTGCCAAATTAAAACAACTTTTAAGTTGTTGCAAAGTGTTTGACAAAATAAGTTCTTAAACAACTTATAGTGAAAATAAGTTCTAACAGCTTATAAGCTACCCTAAAAATAAATTGCTAAACCCTAACTTATTTTTTTCATAAGCTTATAAGCAATCACGAATTTACAAAAATAATCTTATTATAGTTTGTTATTTTTATATATACACCGTCAACTTCACATCTCATCAATTTTATCTCTCTAACTTATAAGATCAATTATCCAAACACTTTACAATTTATAAACTTTTCAGACATTATCTCTTATAAGTTCTTGAAACATCTTATAAGCTCTCTAAATAAGCTTAGCCAAACACCCCTTAGTATGATATGAGAGGATGACTTTATTTTCGAAAAGTTAAGACTGGAATTCTGCTTAAAATTTTTAAGTTGAACTGATAGAGTATAATTGTCAGAGTAAAATCGGGACAGTATTTAATTAAATTAAGGATAATTTACAAAACCTTTGTAACAATCTCGACTAACTATATAAAGCATTGCAATCTACCATTCCAAAAAAATTGAAAGTTGATTATTACTAAGAGTCACTATAATAAGCACGAAATACCAACTTCCAAACTGAAATTATAATTAGAATTAATTAATCATATTGCAGTGGAATTAGATGCTTTCGAGTTATGTGAGCTTAATTTGGTAGGAATAGATAGGGCATCAAAATCAAATAACCATGGATTATTGCTCTTGTTAAATCGAATATGATGTCAATCACAGCATATTCCCTCTTTCACACTCAAGTTTTTCTCAATAATGAAAGAATAAAAGACAATCGACGTGAATATCACTACAGATGTTAGGAAAGCTATTTGAGTGATAAGAATAAGATGAAAAGTCGAATCAGATGCTGTGCACTTCTACTAATATTATAAGTCATTTATGATTTCATTATATGCTTCTTCTTTTTTCCTTTTCGATTTGAAGAGACTAGCAACTGTTATTGTTGGTGTCCAATATTTCGACCTAACATCAATGAGATTCTAATTCCTAATCTTTCTAATTAAAATTATCTGTATAATTTTCTTGTCTAGCTACATGCATATGCTGTTTATGTATGCAATTCAGTATATAATACTCTATCCGTCTCACCCAAGACGATCTATTTCTTTTCGATACAGTTATTTAGGAGAATGATATAAAGTGATTAAAGTGATAAAAAGTAGGTAGGTCTCATAACTTTTAAATAGATAATTATTTTCTTAAAAATGAAACATGTCATTTTGGATAGGATAATCCAAAAAGAAATACAAACCATCTTAGATGAAACGAATGGAGTATATTTTCATAACATAAAGCTTAGATTACCTCCTTTTACATCTTCTTTGTTGAACTCCCAAAGTTGGACAAAAAAAGAACAAAAAAATTCAAAGTCGGACAACTTATGATCTGATGAGCCAAATTTCGAAACTCATAACTTCATGCGAAAGACATAAAATTATGAGATTGAACATCAATTCTCCTAGAAACTGGCTGTTTGCTGTCAGACACATTTTTTGTTGCTGTCCAACAGAAAAAAATAGTTATTAACATATAGAGAGATAGGGGGGCCTAAAGAGAGTAAACCATAAAAAAAGAAATGCAATCAATGATAAAAAAGCTGAAAACGACAAATTAAAAGCATAGCAATCAACAATTACTCTTCCACATTAAGCAAGCTAGAGTAGCATCAAATGTGAGTTTTGGTCGGTTCAATGGTTAAAATGGATTCTTATAATCGAGAGATCACATGTTTGAACCTCATCAAATGCTTTTATGTGTTTGAATATGTCATACTTGATTTTTCAAATTTGATTTATCTGTCCTTTTTGGTTTATATGTTATTGCATAAGAATGCAAGATTTATTCAATACGCACCGTAAGTAATAGTTGTGGTTCCCAATTATTAAAAAAAAAGTGAGATGAAATAATGAGGTCTGACAACATGTAGCACTTAAATACGTCATGCTTATCTTGATTGGAACTTGATTCATAATATCTCGCAGACAATAAATAGGGTTGATTGGTATATTATGGAAAATAACACAACATTTGTCTTTTATAATTTTTATTGTATTTTTAAATTGTTGCAATTACAATAGTTCGCTCTTGAAAAAATCTTGTTGCAAAATCCAGGAGCGTGTATAGTTTTATGCTCTTTTCCAAAATTTAGCAAATTATACTCCTCTTTTCTTTAGTTAAACAAATATTAAATTATTTTATTCCTTAACATATATGATGGGATATGGCCCAACCGACTGGGCCCACTAACAGGCCCAAACGAGCTGGGCCTAACGTTGGTAGCAGGCCCACGCGGTCGAGCCCTAATCATTGCCCAAAACGCTAGCCCCCAGAACCGCCACCCTCCGCCAATGGAGAAGATGAACCAAGGTCAGGCGCCACCCTCCACGTGGTGCGCAGAAGGCGAGAGGTCCCTGCTCCGGCCAATGGAGGGCACGCCAGAGGAAGAGTCACGCAACGACCAATGGAGAGGTCGGGGCCCTTCAGTGAGTGAGTGAAGTCAGATAAATAGAAGGAAAATCGATGTTAGAAGGGAGCATTTCATCGAATACAAAGGCTTGAACCAATACTGCATTTAAAAGCTCTAGTAAAAGTATTGAGGAACCATTCCTCCGTGGACGAGATCTCATTAACGATCGAACCACGTAAAAGCCGGTGTTCTTTATTGCTTTTATAAATCTCGCACATCCACATAGCTAGATTCATCATTGGCGCCGTCTGGGAAACTCGAACAAGAAAGCTTCGCTTTCCTCTACAACTAAATGGCAAGAACACGCACAACCGCCGCCCACGCCGGCAACAACCGGCCGAGGACAACCGGTGGTCACGGCGTCGCGAAAGGAGATCGCGGACGCCACGAGCGCCCACACCCCGAGGGCAACATGGTAAACTCTTCCATACACCTCGGGACCGCGCCCCAACGTAGGGAAGATGTCGACCTCAACGAGGACGAGCAAACAGCTCATTCGTCCCACGAGGTCCTCGGCCGAGCTGTGAGCGAGTTCCTCCACGCCAATCTCGCCAATTCCAAAGCTTCCTCAACCAGAGGACCAAAGGCGGGTCCTCTAGGCCCCTTGATCAACACCACGGCCTCCCGAGGCCGCCTCCCCGCCCTAAAAACACACCGGCGTGATAGCCGAGAATGCGCGATCGCGCCCGACGCGCGGAGCCGCCACCGCGCCGAGCCGCCGACCTCATTCACACAGCCGCCTCGCGGGCGAGCCGCTACCAACGCCCCCGCCATTCAGCAGCAGCCGCCTCCACCTCGCTGCCGACTGCAGAGTCGAGCGAGACAGAAGGAAGAAAGGCGAGTCGAACTCCCCTCGGAGGGACGACAGGCGCCGCTATCGATCCCCACCCTCCGTAAAGAGACGGCAACGATCTCCCGGGTTCGACCGCACGGAGAATCATCTCCCTTTCTCCGTGGAGATTCTAGACACGCCCGCCCCGTGATGTACGGCACCCAACATAGCGGCTCACGATGGCCCCGGAGACCCTCCGACTTCCTTTTCGCCACACCACCAACATGGCGATCAAGGAATGGAAGATTTTCACATGTGCAAAATCTTCCCGAGGTGCCGATCTCCAACGCACGGCGCTGGTTCACCTCGCCCGCCGTAACAAAGATACACCGCTTCCGGGACCTCATGGATCGCCTCAGTGGCGCTTATCGTAAGATGCCGCCCAAAGAGCCTTCCTCCGACCTACTCACAATCCGCCAGGGCGGACGAGACGATGTCAAACTGCCTCGAGGTTCATCAAAGAGTCGCTCAAAATCGACGACAAAGAACGATCTCTACATCATCAACGCGTTCAAAAACGGGATCCGACCCGGCGCGCTGAACAAAGAAATCACCAGGGAGAAACCAAAGACGGCGAGTAAGCTTTGGAACCTGGTGGACAACTTTGTCAAGGGAGACGAGTCGGATCGGAAGAAGCGGGAGATCTGGGACGAGCAGAAGTCCGAGAGAAAAAAGCCGGACGACCGAAGTCGAGGAGCAGATCGCAGGAGCGCCTTCGACCGAATCAAGAGAGGGCCGCTGGAGTCTAGGCTCGGACCTCGGCCCAACCCTGCCGGCAGAGCGCCTCCCCTGCTCAAATCAAGGGCGGAAATATTCGAGCTCCACGCCGAGCTCTTCCCGAAGCCCGCCCCTATGAAAGTGGATCCAAGAAGAGGTCCACGACAGTATTGCGACTATCACCAAGGGTATGGTCATGATACCGAGGATCTGCAGAACTCAGGCTCACAGATCGACGAGCTCGTTAAAGGTGGAGCCCTCAAAAAATACCTCGGACGAGCTGGTCCGAAGAACAGGAAGCGCAGAAGGAATGGAGGCGGCAACAACTGCGGGCCGACCCCAGCGGCGACCCAACCCGAAGACGACGAGGACGAAGGTCCCAACGCCATGGAGCAGGTCTATGTTGTTACCGGACTGCCCCACGGGACGACGAGGTCGTCCCTGAAGAACGATGCCCGGAGGCCGGCCCCTGAAGAGCCGAAGAACAAGCGACTCCGGGATGGCGAGAACATAACGTTCTCCAAGGAGGACCCCGTGCCCAAGATCATGCCGCACCAGGACGCCATCACCATACAGGCTGCGGTGGGCAACAAAAACGTCCACCGGGTCTATATAGACATTGGAGCCTCCGTCAGCATTATCTTCCAGAGCTGTCTGGATAAGCTTGAGGTCGGAGGCATTCAGTGCTTCCGCGCCTCCCGCCTACGGAGCTTCACTCAAGCAGCCCGGCCCGGGGTCATTACCCTTCCGGCCACCGTAGGCGGGCTCCTGTGCCCAGAACTGTGGCCATCCGATTCTTCCCGGTCCGGCCCTCTCCGCACAACATTATCCCTGGAGAGATTGGCAGACGCCACCAGGCCGTCTGCTCGGTCTACCACCACCGTCAAGATTCCCACCCCTGGGAGTGCTCAAAGATCCGTGGAGACCAAACGGTAGCAAAGAATGCCTCCGACTCTCAACTCAAGACGCGGCCTCGCCTGTGCATAGCAATTACCGAGCCCCTGAGACCGACGCCCGGACGACCGACCGAGGCCTCCAACTATACGACGACGATCCTTCAAGGTCATCCGTGTCGGCACCTGTGGCCCAATGGATGTCCAAAAGACGTCATACGACTTCGAGAGAATATAGGACGTGTTTGCTTGGTCCCCGCCGATATGACCGAGTGTCGCCCGAGCTCATAACTCACCGCCTCAACATCGACCCGCCACCAAGCCATCCCGCGAAGAAAAGGATATTCGCGCGAGCGCAACCAGTCATTAGGGACGAGGTGACTCAACTTCAAGGCCAAGATCTTGTTCGAGGTCAACACCCGACCGGATGGCTAATCCAACCGTGGTCCGAAGTCTGCGGAGGTGGCGCGATGGCCGATTATACCGACCTCAACAAGCACCGCCTAAAGATTGCTACCCCTCCCCGATATCGACAAGAAGGTGGAGGCTTTGGTGGGCCATGAGATGTTCACTTCGGATCTATACAAGGGTACCACCAAATCGATGAGCCGGAGGATGCACCCAAGATCGCGCTCATCACCGACTTCGCGCCTTTGCTTATCGAAGATGCCCTTCGCCTCAAGAACGCCGGGCTACTTACCGTAGGATGGTGGATGCAACATTCAAAGACCACATCGGAAGATCGTCGAGGTCTACGCCGACGACATAGTGGTTAAAAGTCGAAAACGGAGAGCTGCGCCGACGACCTCAAGACCATCCTCCAACTCCTCGTGTCGGCCAACCTCAAACTTAACCCCAAAATGCACGCTCATGGTAAAACGGGAAATTTTGGGTGTTGGGTTTCCCAAGAGGGCTTGAAGGCGAACCCCACCAAGGTAAAGACGGTGCTCGAAATGCAAGTGCCGAAACCATTCGCGAGGTCCACAAACCACCGTGCCCGCCGCCTCAAGAGGTTCCTTTCCCGGCCGCCGAAGTTAGCCCCTTCTTTAAAATCTTGAGGAGGGCCCTGACTTGGCGTGGCGGGAGGAGCACCACCGCCTTCACGGTGAAGGAGACTCGCCGACCGCCTACCTCGACCGCCCCCAAAAAGAGGCGAACCTCTCCTTGTACTTGGCAGCCTCGGACGAGGCAATCAAGGCATGATCAAAAGTGACGAGGTCGGACGGCAGCTTCCTATCTACTTCATCACCGAGCACTCAAAGGACCGGAGACAAGGTACGCCGGCCTTGAAAAGGTAAAGACGGCACGGTGAACGCTAAGCGACGGCCCGACCCTACTTTCGTGCTCACTCCATCTGTGCATCGACCGACCTACCCCGAGGCAAGTCTTGTCAAAACCCGAGTCATCCGGACGAATAGCCAAGTGGGCCTCGAGCTTGGCGAGCACGATATCTCGCACTCCCCTGCACCGCCATAAAAGGGCAAGCTCGCCGATTTCTGGTAGAAGCCAAGTTTCATCGAGCTCGGTCTCGACCGCTAAGATTAGCTCCTCCAACGCCCACCTCGGTCATCCCACCGCACGGAGGAATCCGGACCCTCATCCACCGATGGTTGCGGCAGATGACGTGGATCTGAGCCTCGGCAAAACGGGCAATGAGCGGCATTCTTCTCCTCGGCCCAGATATGCGTGAAGTCACCCACGCTCCGGTTTACCTTCCCGACCACCAACAACGAGGTGGAGTATGAGGCCCCTCTACTCTCCGGACTACCGCCATGAGAGTGGGGTAGATGAGATCCAAATCTTCGGCGATTCCTGTGTCGTCGCGAACTGTGTGTTAGGCAACACGAGGCCAAGGAGGACCGAATGAGACAATACTCGAGAAGGCAAAGGAGATGTTGACCTCGCTCGGTACTTCAAGATCCACCGAATCCCCGAGGAAAAATACGGGCCGACGCCCTCAAAGAAGCTAGCCGCCATCAACAAGTCCACCGGAGGAGATCCGCCCGAAGCATAGCGGAGTCCCACGTCGGCATCATCACCGAGATAGAGCCGAATGGATGTCTCCCAAGGCTCACCGAACACGCGCGATCGCCTTCGGACGGCTCGAAGCCAAAAGATGATGGCAAAATCCCGTAGTATCTCATGCACGAGGGCGCTTCACCGGAAGTCTTACCTTCAACCCTCCCGAGATGCATCGGGCCGTAAGAGCCGACTATGTGCTCAACGAATTCACCGAGGGTCTTGTGGGAGCCACATCGGGTCGCGAGCACTTTCAAAGAAGACGCCGAGGTCGGGATACCACCGCCCACCGCAAGATTCGCCGAGCTCGTCAAGAAGTGCCCAGTGCCGGATCCACTCCATACCAAAAGCCGCCTCAGATCGATTTGAGCAACCGCAAAGTCCGTGGCCTTTCATGCAAGTGGGGATCGACATCGTTGGCCCATTCGACCGAGCACCGTGTCGCTTCGATATTTAGTCGTGGCCATAGACTACTTCACAAAATGGGTCGAGGCCGAGCCACTTTCGAGCCTCACGAGCAGAAGGATTCAAACCTTTGTGTGGAGAAATATAGTCTGCCGCTTCGGCATACCGCACATCCTAGTCTCGGACAACGGCACCCAATTTGTCGACAAAACTTCAAGGTGGTGCCAAGAGCTTCACATCGATCAACGCTCACTTTGGTCGCACACCCGCAAGCAAATGGTCAGACCGAGGTGACGAACCGCACGATTGTACAAGGATTGAAGAAAAGGCTGGACCGAGCTAAAGGCGACTGGGCTGAAAATCTCCCTCAAGTCCTCTGGTCCTACAGGACCACACCACGGACGTCAGACGGAAACCCTTTCACCGGGTTCACGGTACCGAGGCCGTCATACCGGCTGAGATCGGCGCGCCAAGCCCTCGCACTCTCCACTTCGACCAAGCCGGGAACGAGGAAGACCTGCGGGCCAACCTTGACGCCCTCGAGGAGAAGCGAGAGCTCGCCTTCATAAACGAAGCCAAGCACAAGAGCCGTGTCGCACGCTACTACAACAAGAGAGTAAAGGCCTCCGACTCCAAGTAGGCGACCTCGCCCCACGGAATAATGAAGCAAGCCGAGCCGAGCGCCTTAACAAGCTTGATCCGACATGGGAAGGACCTACCGCGCTCACGAGGACCTCGGCAAAGGGGCCTACAAGCTCGCCCACCGTCCGGCACTTATTCCCTAACCCGCACATAACTCATCCGAGGAGGTATTTTACATAGCTTTGATTTTAGATCGCGACATGTTAGCCCTCCCGTTGTTTTGACCGATGTGCGATGTCGTTTACTTGTTTAATAAAACGCTTTGTTTTCTAATGAGTATTTCACTCGTTACGCCTTACATCTATGTGAACATCCATTCGGATATACCACATCTAAACCTTCACAAGGGACGCCTTACGAAGATGAAAATCCCACCAAGTAGGTACGACATGATTACCCATTAAGTTGGACGCCTACATGCAAAGCATACAGATTACCCATTAAGTTGACGCCTACATGCAAAGCATACAGACACCCATTAAGTTGGATCGCCTACACGCACGCGACATCCGCACCGATCTCGCCAACTCATCCCCTTTATTTGGGAAGATATGCACTCCGGACAAAGTCTAAATGCATTAACGACTACCAACAGAGTACCAAGCCATATACAAGACAACCGGCTTCTGAGCTCGTTTATACCCCTTTATTTGGGAAAATGCACACCAGATACAAGATAAATACATTTACGACCAAAACGAAGTCCTAAGTTATGTTTGTACCTCTCAAGAGGGAAAATATACACTTCAAACGAGTCTAAATAAATTTATATCTACATACAAGGTCCTATACTATACACGACCTCATTCGGCTCCCGGCCCGCCACAAGACTTGTCAAGCCGCATCAGCCTTCACGAAGTCTCCGTGTCGGCGGTGTATGCCGGGACGAACTCGTGCCTTCAACCCGGCCGACGAGGCCGGACTCACCGCTGCCTGCCCTCAAGAGCTCGGCGTGGCTCGAAGCGTTCTTGACAGAGGCGCCGACCCAAGGTTAGCCCACCCATCCCCGACACTTCAAGCGCGCAGCGCCAAGATCGGCATTCCGAGAGTGGCGATTCACCCGGCCGGGAATGCGACCGCCCCTACCCGCCGATCTTCCCCGCCGACCGAGGTCCCGGTCGCCGCCTACTCCCGTAAGACCGCCTCTCAATGATCCGCCTGAGAGGGCCCATCAACCGCAGCACTTCGGCATGATCGGAGTAGCCGCCCCCCTCTGCGGGTTCCTTTGTGATCGGGTCACCGGAGTCCGCCGCGGCCTCGCTGCCAGGCCGGGGCATGCGTCGTTTGCGGATGATGTCATACATCTCCATGTATTTCACGACGGAGTCGACGAAGCTTTGAACTTTGCTTGGGGCCCTCCTCCTCCTCAAAGACCATACCCTCCGCTAGCAAACTCTGAACTCGGTCGTCGGCTTCGGATATGGTGGTCCCACCAGCCCGGCGGATCGCCTTCTCATACTCCGCATGCTCCTCCGACACCTGAACTAGCCTCTCCGCAGTCAATTCGAGCCGCCTCGTGACCGAATCAAGCGCCCAATAGCGCCGGCAGATAAGTCCACCTCCGGACTCGCCCCCGCGATCTCGACTTCAGACCTCGCTCAAGAACGAGGCGGGCCACCTCCGATCGCCTTCGCCAACTTCTTATTCAGATCGGATAAAGACGCCGAGCTCGCATCCATGGCAACCAAAACTCGGGTCACCGCAGACCGACCTCCAAAATCGCACCTCCTCCTCCTCGGCCGTGGCACCCTGGACCCCTTTCACCGCCAAGAAGTCATGGTCGAGTCCCAAGTATTGAGATGCGAATGCTATAAATAAAAGACAACACAAGTCTCGTAAAATGATAAATATTTTTATCAGACACGAGATATTTTATTACAGTGGCTCTGTGGTCCTATCGACCCCATGGTTCAACCTATTACAATCGGCCCACTAACCTCGGCTCTCTCCCGACTCGCCGCCCCCTCCTCCTGCTCCTCCTACCGCCCAATGTCATGGTCATGGCGACCGAGCCGCCGAGCTGCCTCCTCCACCCTCCTCCTCCTCTTCGGCCCGGCCCGCACTCGGCCGTAAGCTCCCAAGCTCTAGATCTTCATCCACCGGCATTGGGACACGGCCCGCCGCCGTGAGCGACGCCGAGGAGGCTAAAGCCTCCACCACGGGAAGGCGGCCGATCGGCAAGCACCCGGCATACCCAAGTTGACCGCCCTTTGATCAATCTCACCACCATGCTCGCCTTGTCAAAACCGCATCGTGGCCGCCAACCCTCCAGTGGGTAGATATCACCGCGGCCTCATCACGGCGGCCGTGTCGGAGATAAAGGCGGTAGGACTCCGACTGATAAGTTTGTCGGCGAAGGCCTTCAAGATGGGCCTTGCTCCGCCAAGAAAGCACTCGTCCGACCGCCGCCTCTTCTCCGCCTCGGCCACCTCCTCCCGAGCGCACTCCACCTCGGGCGCGGCCTCCCAGACAAGACGGCCCTTCTCCTCAGGGCGGCCTCAGCCAGCCGCCTGCAACCTCCACCTCCTCCTCGCACCGCCCGAGGACTCACACGCCGCCTTTCTCCACGCCTCGTGCCGAACGCAACAACATCGGCCATGCGGCGCATCTCGCCGCGATCAAGGGCAGGTCCCGCAAATCAAACGATTAGTAGCAAAAAAAAAAAAAAAAACGACTAGACAAGGCGTAAGATCGCAGGAGATCGGTACTGCACAAGATCACGGGCACGAGCCTCCACCTCAAGGCCCGAGCCGAGATCGGTCGGACCCTTCAGCAGATCGCCGAGGTGTTCCACCACCACGGGCCGCGAGGTGGGCCTGCACACCTTCGCCTCTTTAGAAGGCTCTCGCCGCCACCGCGCAGTCGAGACGAGGCCTACCGCTTCACCTCCTTCGTGTGCTTAAGCTTCACCGCAGACATGTAAGAAAATCGCGTTAGTCAAACAGAGGTCGAACCTATAAGAATGACAAGAGAGGTGCCCTCACCCAGCCTCGGACCCCGTCCCCGAGTCTCGCGACCTGCACACCTCACCCAAGATCATTAGGTTGTCCCTGTGAATTCTAGAGAAACTTCACCGAGCGTGTCGAGTGATCCTCTACCCACCGGCGGGCTTAAGCTTTATATCCGCCACCTTACCCATCCCCAACCAGATCGATGCCCATCGCCCTCAAAAGAAAAAAACTTTGCCACCCCGACACCTTCGAGGGTCGACTCACCCTAAACGGCCGCCGAGGCGAAAGATAGTATGCCTCCCGAGTACTGACGCTAAAGAATCGCATCAAGAGCTCAAAGGAGAACCTCACCACATAATATCAAGCTAACCCCATCTCAACCACCGACCTAATGGAGTTCGGGTGAATCGCGTACGGGATTCTGAAATACTCCCGGAGGCTCAAAAGACGGGCTAATCTGAACCCAAGACCGCCCTAAAGGCATCTAAGTACATGGTTATGAAACCTCCTGAGGGCTAATGCTCGATCGACGGGGCATGAACACACCACCAGGCCGGCCGAATGTGACATTCCTCCTATTTTTATTACATCGTCAAAGATCACAGACGATCCGACGCCCTCACCTTAACCCCATCCCACGCAGATGATATTGCTGAACCCTAGCGCTAATCTTCCTACACCTACCCGAAGCGTATAGCAGAATAATCCCTAACCTCGATTTCACTATCGTGAGGGAGGACGAGCTGTTCGAACCGTAAACTCCCCATGGAGACGATCGGCGGACCTAAAAGGGTAGGGCGCACTGTAAACGTAGGAAGAAGACATACTTACTTTTTTACTCGATCATGAATTCGTAAGATGATCGAAAGCTACTCCAAATCGGAAATTCTCTCCGAGTATAGAGAAGATGAACGCTTTTAGTGAAGGAATGAATAGCTTCACCGCGCATTTAAAGCACAAACCGCGCCTGAAGCTTTCCACGCGCCTACACGTGATTGGAAGTGGAGTACACGCTGCATTACACGCTCGAGTGCACAACTACCGCCTCGGGCGCAGATGACGACGCTAGCTAAGATAGACCGCCACCGACCCGTAAATCATCATACGGACCCTGCTGCCTCCTGGGATGGCGGCGACTCACCAAGACCCGTCAAGATCGGAGCCCGGACCCCAATCAACGGACTACGCCCGGTACGGACTCGTGGTCACCCAGGGTGCACCTCGACATCCCCGAAAGGGAGGCTTCCCTAGTCAGAATACGACACCAACCACAGGAGCAACACCAGCCCAGATCGCACCTCGACGTAACCAACGCAGAGGCGCGCTATCCGTGTCGGACTTCACTTCTTTCTGCCACATCTTTCCCCAAGCGACGTACAATAAACAACCCAACTCAGAATCGGCACCAGAAGACCCTCACATCCAGGAAACAACTTCAGCCCAGCCACACCTCACCTCGGCGAAGCGTTGTCTCCACTCCACCTCGCCCTCGCTGTGCCTCGGCTATTCGTGTGGCTATGATGGGATATGGCCCAACCGACCGGGCCCACTAACAGCCCAAACGAGCCGGGCCTAACGCTGGTAGCAGCCCACGCGGTCGAGCCCCAATCATCGCCAAAACGCTAGCCCCTTTTAACCGCCACCCTCCGCCAATGGAGAAGATGAACCAAGGTCGCGCCACCTCCACGTGGTGCGCAGAAGGCGAGAGGTCCCCGCCCGCCAATGGAAGGCACGCCAGAGGAAGAGTCACGCAACGACCAATGGAGAGGTTTCGCGCCTTCAGTGACGTAGTCGGTCAGATAAATAGAAGGAAAATCGATGTTAGAAGTGAGCAATTTATCAATACAGGCCAGAACCAATACTGCATTTAAAAGCTCTCTAAGAAAGTATTGGGAACCATTCTCCGTGGACGTAGATCTCATTAACGATCGAACCACGAAAAGTTTCTGCCGTTTTTATCGCTTTTATAAATCTCGCACATCCACATAAATTAGATTCATCAATATACAATGATCTTAAAAATCAATATCCTTTCATTTTAGAAGAGTAGTAAATATGAGTAAAACAAAACAGTTGGAGATAGACTGAGATATATACCTTGTTGACTTGTTCATTTACCCTTCTAAATAAGAGGAATTCCACTGAACTATAATGTGCCGATACTCTATTTTACTTTTAAAGCATTGATTGGTATATGTGTGAAGATAGACTATAATTTTGACATGTGGGCCTCCTGTAAGATAAAACTGTTGGCCTTATCTGATCTCAAGTGTGGGCTTTAAATAATTATACAAATTGAACTTAAGTTAATGCCAAACAAGATTAGCAACAGAGCGCATCTGGTGTAGTGGTATCATAGTACCTCCCACGGTACTGACTGGGGTTCGATTCCCGGATGCGCAAGTATTTACATTTTCCCCTCCTTATTGTATTTTTTATTGTGTATATACTATTGTTATTTATTTTTCACGATTTCTTCTTGCTCCTTGTTTTAGTTGTTTTGGCCCTTTGAAATTTTACGGAGACATTCTACCAAGTTAACCAACAATTATCCACGAATGGCAAATTTTCTCAACTCTGCAGCTGCAAGAGCCGTCCATTCCCAACCACTCGCTGCAGAACTCAGTCGCTGCGCAGCTGGTCGTCCACAATCTCAGCGCAAAACCACCTGCAACACTCTCCTCAGAGCCTTCTCTCATTCACACCTCTCCACTTATCTACTCCCACATGCACAGAAATATTGTCCCCACGAATCACTACCCTCTCGTGCTGAAATCCGCAGCTGATTTCAAGTTGACTAAAGGAGGGAGTCAATGCACGCGCAGATTATCAAATTAGTTTTTCTGAGTGAATTGTACGTTGGGAATTCTTTGTTGGATATGTTCGCTGCTGGTGGAGATATGGAGATGTGTCTCAAGGTATTCGATGAAATGCCTGCGAGAGAGGGGTGTCGGGCAGTTGTGATCTCGGGGTTTAAGGATGCCGGGAGGTTTAATGATTCGTTATTAGCATTTGAGAGGATGAGAAACGAAGGAGTGCTGCTTAATCAGGTCACTGCGGTGAAAGCTTTGGCTGCCTGCGCAGGATTTGGGGCATTGTACATGGGCGTGTGGATCCATGATTATGTGAAGACAAAAAGTGGGAATTGGATGTGATTCTTGATACTCATCGATTGAAATGTGTGGGAGATGCGGGAGGATTGAGGAAGGGCTGCGCGTTTTCGAGGAGATGAGTGAGGAATATGTTGGAAAACGTGTACAAAAACAAGATCGACTCACGGACGTGTTACAACTTAATGTAAAATGTAAGAGGAGATCAAACAACAATGAACTTAAAATGAATTGAAATACAATTGAAACTAAAACCAGATTCTAGATGCCGAGTCGAGGAGGCCTCTTTCCCAGAAGACGAGATACGCCCTTTAGTGTTTCTCTTGCTCCGCGATCGTCCCCAAAGATAAACGACAGCTGCCTCGTGGGTGGCAAGACCGCAAACCAACGAGCTCCCGCGAACCGGATGGAAGCGAGGATGAGCTCGACACAAATGTGAATGCAGAGAGTCTCTTAGGTATGCTAGAATGCTTTTGCAGAGGTGGCTAATGCCGTGGTATACGTCCTATTTATAGCGCCGTCCCTCACGTGAAAGATGCCGAGTCAACACCCGCATTGATGTTGGGTGTTACGGAGTTATGTCCCCTATCGAGCGCGCGGTTTCCGGAGACAACGCGGCACGCTTCCGCAGAGCCATCACGTCGAACGTTACCGACGGTTACGATTTAATCGACAACGCGCGCGTCGTGTTCATCGGACGATCCCATCGCCTCTTCAAATGCACGCAGCCCAACGGATTGGGCTTACACGAGTTGGGCCTCGACAAACTCCATCGCACGCACAGCCCAACGGATTGGCTACACGAGTCGGGCCCTGACCAACTCCATCTTCGCCCGATCAAACATCGATCCAAAATATGGGCAACGGGCCACGGAACCAGCCCACGAACAGGCCCAAAGACCACCCAAAGACCAATTGCCAAGATCCAAGATCCACGATCCACCATCCACGAACCGAACCGAACCGAGTCGGGCCGGGCTCGAGTCGCACATCGCGCAGTTTTGTGACCAACTTTGATCCACTATTTTCACCATCGGAAATCGGATTTGAGAACGTGAATACATCACGATCATCTACTCAAAACGTAGATCGATCCTACGCCATTTAATTTCACAAAATTAAACGTTACGTCACTCAAAATCTTTGGTCAAAGTAGCTTCCAACATAACTCGACCATATATAATATATATATATATATCGCTGATTTCAACAATCCCCCACATGAGTGGAAATAGCCATATGTATGTACACGCATACGTACCCACCCTCAAGAGATGTTAAAATATTCGACAGTGGTTTATGGTCTCAACCTTCCATAGTTAGTACAATCGAGTATTGTGTGGATTAGTGGACACGACGCTCGAACTATTCCCCCACAACGCACCGAGACAATGGTATTAACACTTTAACACATCAACCTCATCCGTTTCACGCTTGATTCCATTTCGCCATGGACATCCACTTTGATTCATAAGTGTTTTGTCTGCCGCCCCACTTCGCACTTACATAGGTGATTCTTTACCGAGTATCTTGTCATACTCAACCTCATCGAGGTATCTTAGGAATCATTAAGAGTCAACGACCAACCTCACCACTAAGCAAGTTTTAACACTGTCACTTTATAGGAATGTACTAACTCGAAAGTGTTTATACACGAACTCCTATAGCTTAGTTCTCCCATCGAACCAAGTTCTTGGGATCTCCATCATCATGGTTGGGTTACCACTATGATTGTTCTTAAGATGTAGATTTTAATCCCATTCCTCTAAAGAACTCGATCATTTGATCCCTGCTCAACCCTTTCGATTAATCTGGATTCGCCAGATTATCTATCGACTGCATAGTCAATCGATATAACCCCACTTGAGATCAAATGCCTCACTCAGATTATATCGCCCACGATATGTCGAGACTTACCATTATACAAACCACTTTTCGCTTCTTCCAATACCGTCTATCACGGTTGAATCATCACCTGGCACAGTGTTTAGACCAACATGGAATATCTTCCAAAAATTACTTGAGCCACTCGGCTTCCTCACCGCCTTTATCCAAAGCTATGAATTCCGATTCCATGGTGGATCGGCTATACACGCCTGCTTCGGATCTCCAAGAAACAAAGACCTCCCCAATCGTGAACACGCACCCACTTGTAGAAAGTGAATCTTCGTGTCGATATCCACCGCATCACAAGCATTCCTTCAAGCAATCGGGGATATCTCGTGAATGCACCCATGATTTTGAGTATACTTCAAGTACCTCAAAACCTCACTAGACCCTTCCAATGCTCCTTGCTCGATTGCTCGCGTAATCCACTCAATTTGTTCACACAAAAGTTATGTCTGTCGGGTGCAATTTGTAAGATACATCAAACACCGATGACCTTAGCATAGTCTTCTTTGTCCAATGTGTTCACTCATGTTCTTATTCAAGTGAACATTGAGCTCTAAACGGGTCTTAGCAGTAAACCGTCAAACGCTGCTGAATTTCTTTTAGCACTTTCTCGACGAGTGAGATTGTATCAAGATAATTTCGCCTCGATCTTCTTAGAATCTCGATTCCAAGAATCACATCAGCTAATCCCATGTCTTTCATGTCAAAATTTCTTTTAACACGCGCCAGGTCATTAATGACTTGAGTATGCTACCCATGATCAACATGTCATCTACATACGCACACACTATAACATAACCATTATCGTTGTTCTTAACGAGGCACATTTGTCACACTCGTTGATCTTGAAACCATTTGCCAACATTATATTGTCAAATTTCTGCCGCCATTGCAACGACGCTGTTTCAAACCATATAGAGACTTCACGAGTTTCAATACCTCGCCTCTCGACCTTTACTACAAACCCTTCAAGTTGCTCTATATATACCTCATCCTCGAGGTCACTGCTCAAAAACGTAGCCTTAACGCCCATTTGATGAATCTCAAGATTGCGCAGCAAAGAATTGCGTAAGACCGAATAGACGAATCCTCGTAATGTGAATAGGTATCAAGAAATCGCACTCTCTCTTTGTTTAAACCCTTCGACAACCAAACGGCCTTATACTTTTCAATCGATCCATCCGCTTCAGACTTTCTTTTAAGGATCCATTTGCATCCTAATGGCTTACAACCTTTCGCAAATCAACCAAAGACCCAAGTGTGGTTTTGCGTAATAGAATCAATCTCACTGAATGCCCTCGCCAGAGCATCCCGCCTAGCCGAGCATAAGTTACTTTGATCGACGCTGGTTCTTCGTCCAACATGAACGCAATATAGTCGTGACCAAAATCTTCATGCTCGACTTCATCGCCTGCCTTGCCTCCGACCCTCCGACGAGACCGATTGCTTATGCGATATCGGTTCTTCCTCCAAAGGTTTAGAACTCGAAGCCACCATCGCCTATTGCTAGAGTCTGGCTTCACTTTTATCCTTGTCTTTACTGGATAAACACTTTCAAAGAATATAGCATTCCTCGATTCAATCGCCGCCCCACAACCATATCCTGACCTCCTCGACCGTGGATCATAAACGATAGCGCCGCTGCTCACAGCATACCCAATAAAGATACAATCGATCGCTTTAGGTCCAATTGTAACTTGTTTAGAAGAGAGACCTCAACCTTCGCCAAACACCCCCACACTTCGAGATATTTTACGATGACTTTCTTCCTTTCCACAACTCGTAAGGAGTGACATCCTTACTTCGTGGAATTTTATTCAAGATGTAGTTGTGTCAAACAGCCCCCCACAAGTTCTGGCAACCCTCGAACTAATCAACAAAGCATTCACCATCTCCTTATGTTCGATTTTACGCTCAAGAACGCTTATTAGATCGAGGTGAATATGAGTCGTCGTTTGATGTATTATACCACTTTCATTGCATAATGCTCAAACGGAGCTACATATTCTCCTCTATCACTTCGAATGCCTTAATTCGACAGCCTTAGTTGATTCTCATTCGCTCAAGTTTTAAAGCTTCAATAGCCTCGCCTTTACTTCTTAGAAGGTAAAGATAACAATATCTCAGATAGTCATCAATAAACGTGATGAAGTACTTTTTACCACCTCTAATTTGTACAAACTTTAAATCACACACATCAAAGGTGAATAAGTTCTAGAGGCTTAGTGTCTGCCTCTCACCGAATGAAACTAAGAATTTAGCCATTTTCAAGCTTCCACACAAACCTCACATTTCGCTTTGTGTATTAACTTCATTTAACTTTAGTAAATCTAAATTTACTAATCTTTTTATTGCATTTAGATTAATATGTCCTAATCTACAATGCCATAAATCGAGCACTCACCAAGTAAGATAAGTAGATGCATTTTCATTAATAGCAATCTTGGGTACACGCAAGACAATTATTATATTCAATTTGAAAAGACCTCAAGAAGATAACCCCTACCAAGGAACTTCCCAAACTTAGTCAAGACAAACTTGTCCGACTCAAAACTAGTCTAAACCCCTTGTTAACTAGAATAGAGCCCGACACCAAATTTTTATGATGTCCGGACATGCAAAGATATCCTTCAACGTGATCTCAATGCCGGACGACATCTTGAGCACCATATCACCAACTCCGCAACCTCGCACTAAGCTTGTTCCCATGTGAGCTTCCTCCTCAACAAAGCTTGTAGGTGGAGAACGATCTTTCGGCGCAGACGCAAGAAGGCGCCAAAGGTCACGAACCATCCACCTTGATTCTCGACGTGGTCGACTTCTTCGATCACCAGCAGCTAAGTCATCCTTGTCCCATTTGTCAAGTCCTTCTCGACAACATTGGTAACTTGTTTAGCCTTCTTCTTCTTCGCTTAAGACAGCCTTACTCGTGTGGCCATGCTTGCCACAATTGTAATAGCCCCCACAAATTTACGGCAACCAACTTCCTTTGCTTTGTCTTCGACATCGACTAACACGCTTGTTGGAGGGACCGCCCCTCCAACAAAGTGGCTTTAGCATCGATCAAGCCTTCGCTTAAATCTTGCTTTCTTCACGCCGACTGATGCGCACTTGACGATCAAGTCTTCATGTCATATCCTTCGCCAGGCTAAGGTAGACCTCAAGTCTCTCCACCCGTGTAGTATCAATCATCATAGCTTACGACAAAGCCGTCCAAACAAAGGTGCTCTTCGGCTTGAACCTCGTGGTACAATGAGTTGAAACTCTCAGACTGTCCATGATCGGTCGAGAATCACCATCTTGTAGTCCAAATATTCGCTAATAAACTTCTTTCAGACCGCATCATCATTACGGTACTTCTTTTCTAGCGATCCCACATACATTCGATGTCGTTATAACAAAGATATACACTATACAAACTATCTTCTAAACTACCAAGTATAAAGTTTTTACAAAGATAGTCTCCAAAGGCGCTAATTATCATATGCCGCTCGGACGTGAAAGTCCCACTACCACTTCTGAACGGTGGGCTCTTCTTCCACCAAAAGTTGGCGGCCCAACGTCGTGAGGTAGAACAACATCTTTTGTCGCCATCTTGAAGTCGGATCCTCCAAACTTTGGCTTCTGCGGGCGGCATCATCCTCGCGGTATGAACAAAGCGCCGAGATCGATCCCAAACCGGATCCACCAACACCACTGAAGTGTGCCGAACATGGAACTCGAATGAGAACCACCGCAGTTAGATCCCATGGATCCAACAATGACCCATCGAAAAGTGCAATGTCGAACCAAAGGAACCACTAAAAGTGGAACCAATTGTCGAACCACAAAAGTGAACCAACAATGACCTAAAGGGTCCCATGGTCAACCTCAAGGCATCGAACCAAACATGACTGAAGCCATTGTGCCGTGATGGCAAAAGCAGAAGGGCCAAGCAGTAGTCGGTGGTGTACTACGACATCTCCAAGCAAAGGTATTAGTTTCAAAGTTTTAAGTCAATTTTAATGTCTGACCTGGCAAGTGATATCTAGTCTTGCGATTGTTAGAAAACGGTACAAAACAAGATGACTTCGCGGGCGTGTTACAACTTAATGTAAATGTGTAAGTAGGAGATCAAACAACAATGAACTTAAAACAAAATTGAAATACAATTGAAACTAAAACCGCATTCTAGATGCCGAGTCGAGGAGGCTCTTTTCGCAAGACGAGATACGCCCAGTAGTGCTCTGCTCGGGCGATCGTCCCCAAAGATAAAACGGCAATGCTTCGGCGGGCAAAGACCAAGAAACCAACGAGCTCCCGCGAACCGGACGAAGCGGATGACGAGCTTGACACAAAATGTGAATGCAGAGTGCGTTTTAGGTATGCTAGAATGCTTGCGTAGTACTAATGCCGTGGCACATGTCCTATTTATAGCGCCGCCCCCTCACGTGAGATGTCGGAGTCAACACCGCATTGATGTCGGGTGTTACTTGAGTTATGTCCCTATCGAGCGCGGGCGGTTTCGGAGACAACGTGGGCACGCTTTCCGTAGAGCCATCATGTCGAACGCTACCGACTTGCCACGACGAACCGACAACGCTGCGCCTGTGTTCACTGGACGATCCGACGCCCTTCAAATGCACAGGCTTACACGAGTTGGGCCTCGCATCAACTCCATCGCACAAACAGCCCAACGGATTGGCTACACGAGTCGGGCCCCTGACCAACTCCATCTTGGGCTCGATCAAACATTGATCCAAAATATAGTGCATGGGCCATACTAACCGTGCCCACGAAGCAAGCCCACGAACGTGCCCAAAGACCACCCAAAGACCAATTGCCAAGATCCACGATCCACGAAACCGAACCGAGCCGGCCGGGCGCGGCGCGGGCGCCGGGCACGGCACCGCCCGGCGCTGGCGGGCGATGGCGCGGCACAGACGATCCACGATCCACGAAACCGAACCGAGCCGGGCCGGGCCGGCACGGCGCGGCGCCGGGCGCCGGCACCGGCCACCGCCCGGCATGGATGGGCGGGCGGCTTGCAAGGCTTTCCAAACCATCACTTGTGCACATAATTATATTATGTTCAATGAACCACTTATATAGACAATTAATGAAGGTACATTAATAAATGTGGGATAAGGATTAATTAATCCATGCTTATCCCCTTAATCACATAACTCCATGTTTATGACCAACTTTGATCCACTATTTCTCACTCACCGAAATCGGATTTGAGAACGTGAATACATCACCATCATCTACTCAAAACGTAGATCGATCCTATGCCATTTAATTTCACAAAATTAAACGTTACGTCACTCAAAATCTTGGTCAAAGTAGCTTCCGACAACTGACCATATATATATATATATATATATATATATATATATATATATATATATATATATATATATATACGCTGATTTCAACAGAATATATTGACATGGAATGAATGCTGTTATAAGAGGGCAAGCACCGTCCAAGAACAGAAGAGAAGCTTTGTGGTGGTTCTTGAGAATGAAAATGAAGGATTCGACCTAATGTCGCTACTCTAACTGCAGTGCTCAAAGGCTTGTGTGCATATAGGTAATGTGGACACGGGCGGCATATATTTTCTTCGTTAGTTGATGGAAAATATGGAGTTTCGCCTAGTGTGGAGCACTACAACCGTCTGTTTGATCTCTTGGCGCGTGGTAAGTTTTTCGATGAGGTGTGTGATGAGAAATATTAATTTTTCCGTCTGCTCTTGGATGTTTAATTCATCATATATCGATTATATTTCTAACATATTCTTATATAATTAATTACAATACATTGAGGTTTTCTCGTGTTTACCTACGAATTCTCGACGCAATTGATCAATGATCGACTCCATCTTCGACTTATGGACTATATTTCTGATGTATGATCTTCAATACTAAGCCGAGAGTAATCTATGGAGAATACCGTAGAATTTTCGCCCCTTATGAATGTGTTGTGATTTTCAAAATCACAATGAGGAGATGATAGTGTTTCCTTAGAATTCTATTATGATAGAACTCGACCCATCTAATAAATATAATAATTATTTTCTTCAAGATAATTTATTTTAGAATAATTTTCTCGATATTTAATAATATCTATCTAGACCGTGTGATGTATTAAATAAATAATACATTAATCGTAACATAATTCTAGTGAGATTCTTGTAGGTGACCGAAAATATCATTACCAATAAGTCGCCAACTCAAAGATCAAATACAAGGAATATAGATGGACCTCAAATGAATTAATTATCTTATGTTCAATGCGTAACACAAATTAATTCATAAATATTTATTCATTCTATTAGAGAACAAATAACGACTTACTCATTTATTATTGAAGTTGAGTCGAGCTTGTACTTAGATTTATGAATCAGATTTAAGATATCGCACGCCTATTAATTATTTATAATGTTCTCACCGCTTAAAATAAATAATTTCTTTAATTCCTTAATTATTGTATTTGAGTTAACTCAACTTGTAGGGTTTAATACAATAAAAAATCTTTGAACTCCTTAAGGAGATGTCATCATCCTAAATGATACATGACTGACATGTAACAATCATGATATACAAGCATCGACATCATCCAAGGCACCGAAAATATTAGGTTATCCCATGTAACCTTCACTCATAACAAATCAAAGTGATGGTCAAGAACTCATACTCACCGAAACCTTATCGAGGTTTAGATCAACGAAAGTCACCGAAATCTAGGTTCTTCACGGCTCACGATAGAAGAATTCATCTTTCGTGATTCATCAATACGCCAAAACATACCATCATGATAAACAACCAAGTCGGGCTTTACTTTATATATAATGTAGCATATACCCACAACTCGTCCTGTTGTCTCAAGCAGATCCTTTTATATCTCTACCGATTTCTTTAATCTTCTATACAATCGTATGATCTAACTTTTGTACGAGATAACGGATAACATATGCAATCAAGTAAACAATTTAGATAGGAGATCGAATGGTAGTAATGTAAAATATTGTATATAAGTTCAACTAATTTGCTTTCAAGATATAAATCCAACAACGTGGTGGCTTGATCAATGAGATTCCGCTTGAGCATTCTGTGAGTACTTGGGAGCTCCGCTGCTCACTGCAGAGCTCATGGTGCATTTGAGTTGGCCGAGTTTGCTGCGTCGAACTCGTGGAGCCGCAGCCTTGGGAAAGTGCGTATACGCTGCGCTGTCCAATTTGTATGCGGAGAAGGGAGGTGGACTGATGTGATGAAAGTGCGCGAGTTGATGGCTGGGAGAGGGCTTAAGAAGGATATGGGTATTACTATTAGCACTGTCAAAATTCGGAATTTCGAGGCAGCATCCCCTTGAGTTGGCGGCCTGAAGTTTTTGCTTCAACGCCGTGTCTGCAGCTACACTGTAAATGTGATTGCTATCGTGTTGAGGCATTGATTTAAATATCTTAAAAACGAAGCTTTCCACATCGAAGTTTCTAAGATATGCTAAAGGAAACCGTTATGATTAAGATATGCTAAAGGAAACAGCTCTTTATGATCTGGGCTTGCAAAATCAAGCATATTTCTATATTCAGCACATCAAATCCAGAAAGGTAGAATTTTAGCTAATAAGCAGCAAAATAGAGTTCTTCTTCTTCTTGTTGTAGAATATGGCAAGCTGAGAATTACATTATTCAGTTCCATGACTGGTTTGACGCACTTTTTCCAATTCTTTTGATTTAAGATGTTCAACAGAAAGGAGAATCTGATATTATGAAAATGAAGACTCTTGAGCTCACTGGTTGTTATACATGGCAACAACCTTTGCCAAGCCGGCCTTGCCATGATATCCGCAACCCAAGCACTCACATGAGGGCGTGAATCAAAGACTCGTTCTAATCATGAGGCCATCAAGTAGTGCAGGTAGGAGACGATGGAGATCTCACTAGAGTGAAGCATCGCCACCAAGTACTTGACCGCACTGCATTTATCTTCATACACCTCAAGAACCTTAGTGATGAATCTAGCTATGTGAATGTGCGAGATTTATAGAAAGCAATAAAGAACACCTGTGCTTTTTACGTGGTTCGATCGTTAATGAGATCTACGCCCACGGAGGAATGGTTCCTTAATACTTTTACTAGAGCTTTTCAGACAGAGTATGGTTACATGCCTTTGTATTCAAAGAAATTGCTAACCCTTCTAACATCGCTTTTCCTTCTATTTATACGCCGACTGCCCTCAAGGCGCGCCCGACCTCTCCATTGGTCGCTGCGTGACTCTTCCTCCGGGCGTGCCCTCCATTGGCCGAGCAGGACCTTCGCCAAGGCCACCACGTGGAGGGCGGCGCCGACCTGGTTCATCTTCTCCATCAAGTGAGGCGGCGGTTCCGGGGCTAGCGCTTTGGGCAATGATTAGGCTCGACCGCTGGGCTCGCTATCAACGTTAGCCCACTCGCTGGGCTCAGCAGGGCCCGCTTGGTTGGGCCATATCCCATCATAGCCCCCGAATAGCCGAGGCACAATGGCGGTGGAGTGAGGGAAGACAGCCGAGGCGAGGTGTGGCTTGCCGACGTTGTTTCTCGACGATGTGAGGGTCTTCCGTGCCGATCCGAGTGGGTTGTTTATTGTCCGCCGCTGAGAAAGATGTGGCACCGATGGAAGTCGGCACGACTCGGATAACGCATCAAGGCTGGTTATGCCGAGGCGATGTTCGTAGTGGTATTACCCCGTGGTGGCTCCTTGTTCGACCCGAGCGACCGCCCTTCGGGACGCCGTGGTGTGTCTCGTGGCCGCAGACTCTGCGGCCTGGTTGGCGTAGTTCGATCTAGCCGCCGAGGCCCGATCTGATCGCGAGGTCCGATCCGGTGGGCGCGGTCCGATCCGATTGACGAGGTCCGATCCGCTGGGCAGCGGTCCGATCGGGTTCGACGAGGTCCGATCCGATTCCTCGACATTTGTGGGGAGGACGATTGTGCGACCGAGGCGCCGCCACCTAGAGGACGCCGGGTCCGTATGATGATTGCTAAGTCGATCGGGCGGGCCGGCCCTATCTCGGCGACGCCGACGCGCCAGCGGTAGTTAGGACGCTCGAATAGCGTGGCGCGATGTAACGCACATCCAATCACGTGTAGGCACGTGTTGAATTTGAAACGCAATTGCAGGCGCCTTGTTTTATAAATAGCGAAAAGAGGCGATCGCTCACTTTTCTTTCTTCGACGCTTAACAATTCGAGAGAGAATTTGTGAGAGATTTTTTCGAGCCCGATTTTATTTGAAGTAGCTGTTTACTCGCTAAAAAGTAAGTATGTCTTCTTCCTCTGCTTCGAGTACGCCGCCTGCTTCGGGTCCGCCCGATCATCTCCGCGGAGTTCTCGTTCGAACCGCCATCCTCCCTCCCCGATAGTGAAATCGAGGTTAGGGATTATTCACGCTATACCTTGTCGGGGTATGTGTAGGAAGATTAGCGCTAGGGTTCCAAGCAATATCATCTGCGTGGGATGGGGTTAATGTGAGGGACGCCGATCGTCTGTGATTTTTGACGATGTAATAAGAGTAGGAAAGCGAATGTCGCATTCTACCGACGCCGGTGGTGTGTTCCACCCATCCGATAGCGCTAGCCTCCTGAGGGATTTATAACTATGTATATAGACGCCTTTAGGGCGGTCTTGGGTTCCCGTTAGCCCCATCTTTTGAGCCTCCTGTGAGTATTTCCGAATCCCATCTCGCCAATTTACCCCGAACCCATTAGGTCGGTAGTTGAGACGGGGTTAGCTCATATCATGTAGCCGAGGAGTTCTCCTCGAGCTCTTGATGCGATTCTTTAGCCAAGTACTCGAGAGGTTGTACTATCTTCGCCTCGGCACCGCTTAGGGTGAGTCACCCTCGAAGGTGTCGGGGTGGCAAAAGAAGTTTTTCTTTTGAGGGTCATGGGCATCCGATCTACGGACGGGGATGGGTAAAGGACGGATATAAAGCAAGCCCTCGGCCGGGTAGAGGAATACTCAACGCAGCCGGTGAAGTTTCTATAGAATTCACCGAGGACAACCTTAATGATGCCGGCCGAGGTGCAGTCGCAGTTCGGACGGGTCCGAGCCTGCGTGGGCACCTCTTTTCCTTCTTATAGGTTCGACCTCCGCTTGACTAACGCGATTTTCTTTCATGTAATGCGGTGAAGCTTAAGCACGAAGGCTGGGCGGCCGGCCTCGTCTCGACCGCGCCACCGGGCGACGTGAGCCTCTAAAAAGAGGCGAGGTAAACAGGCCCACCCGCAGCCCCGTGGTGGTGGAACACCTCGCCGATCCGTCAAGGGTCCGCAGCGATCTCCAGGCTCGGGCCTCGAGGCGAGGCTCGTGCCCATGGTGCGCACGAGGCACCGATCTCCCCGCGATCTTCCGCCTTGTCGGTCATTTTTTTTTTTGCTACTAATCGCTTGATTTGCGGGACCGCCCTTGATCGCGGCGAGACGCCCGCATGGCCGACGTTGTTGCTGCCCGCACGGGAGCCGAGAGAAAGTCGGTCATGTGAGTCCTCGCCGGGCCGGGCGAGGAGGAGGTGGAGGTTGCAGGCGGCCGCCGAGGCCGCCTGAGGAGGCGGCCGTTGCGGGAGGCCCGCGCCGAAGTGGAGTGCGCTCGGAGGAGGTGGCCGAGGCGAGAAGAGGGCGGCAGATCGGACGAGTGCTCACTGCTGGCGGAGGAGCAGGCCTACGCCAAGGCCTCGCCAAACTTATCGAAGTCGGAGTCCTTCTCCGCCTTTATCTCCGACCGCCGCCCGTGATGAGGCCGCGGGTGATATCTACCCACTGGAGGGTTGGTGCCACGATGCCGTTTCGACAAGGCGGCACGGCTGGCCGAGATTGATCGGAGGGCGGTCAACTTCGAGTATGCCGGGTGCTTGCCGACGCAGCCCGCTTTTCCCGTGGTGGAGGCCTTAGCCTCCTCGACGTCGCTTTTCCCGACGGCCGAGGCTGTGTCCCGATCGCCGTGGATGAAGATCTAGAGCTTGCGAGCTTCGGCCGAGGCGGGCCCGGCCAAGAGGAGGAGGAGGGAAGGAGCCGAGCTCGGCGGCTCAAAGTCGACCAAGACCAAGAAGAAATGGAGCAACGAGGAACGGGCAGGGGAAAGGTGGCGGAGTCAGTCCTGGAGAGGGGCGAGGTAGTGGGCAATTGTAATAGGTTGAATCACGGGGTCGACAGACCACGAGCCCTTGTAATAAAATTCTTTCAGATGCAATAAAAGAATGTTTATCACTTTCGAGACTTGTGTTGTCTTTTTATTTATAGCATTCCGCATCTCAATACTGGGACTCGACCATGAATTGTCGCTGTCGAAAGAGGTCCGAGGTGCCGGCCGGAGGCCGACGGCGAGGTGCACTTGGAGGAGTCGGTCCGCCGAGCCGACCCAAGTTTTGGCCGCCATGGACGCGAGCTCGGTGTCTTCTTCCGCGAAGAAGAAGTTGACCGAGGTGATCGGGAGGTGGCCCGCCCCGGCCGAGAACGAGGCATTGAAGTTGAAGGTCGCGCAGAGCGAGTCGAGGCGGACATATCTCGCCGACGCAACCACTGACGCTTGATGCAACAGGCGAGAACAACTTGAATCGACCGCGAGAGGCTCGCCGGTTGTCGAGGAGCATCAGTACGAGGCAGCCCGCCACTGGTGGGACTACCATATCCGGCCGACGACCGAGTCCAGAGCTGGTCTGGCGGAGGGCATGGTGCCGAGGACGGAAGGGCCCAACACAGAAGAAGTTCAAAGCGTCAATACCAACTCCGTGGTGAAGTTTATGGAGATGTACGACATCGTCGGAACGCCGCATGCCCCGCCGAGGTGGCGAGCAACGGCTGGCTCACGACCCGATCATAGAAGAACCGGAGGAGGGCGGATACTCCGATCACGCCAGTAGTCTCGAGGTTGATGGGTCCGCGGGCGGATTATCGGGATCCTTCGACCGGGCGACGACCGAGGTCCTCGTGTCGGCGGGGAAGCGCGGGGCGAGGCGGTCACACACGGCCGGTGTCCGGTCGTGGGTGTCGGGGTGACCTCGGGTCGGCCCCCGCCCGGATGCCTGCTGCGCCGCCGGAGTGTCCCCGAGCGGGGCGTGATCCCGAGTCGACAGCTCCGTCCGGCTGCCTCCGAGTCCGCGCCGAGCGCCGAGCAGTGGTGATTCCTACCATCGACCGGGTCAAGGCACCGAGTTCGCTCTGCATACATCGCCGGCCCGGGATTTTGTAGAGAATTGCAGCTTCGGCCGGTCCCGGCGAGGCGAGTCCTGAGGCCGAATGAGGCCATGTATAGTATAGACTCAGATGTAGGTATAAATGTATTTAGACTGCTTTCAAGTGTACGTTTTCCCTTCGAGAGGTACAAACATAGCTTAGGACTTCGCTTTGGTCATAAATATATTCATATCTTGATACAACGATTTTCCCAAATAAAGGGTATAAACGAGCTCAAGCACGGTTGTCTCAGATATGGCTTGGTACTTTGTTTGTAGTCGTTGATGCATTTAGACTTTGTACCGAGTGCATATCTTCCCAAATAAAGGGTATGAGGTGGCGAGATCGGTTTGGATGTCGCTTGCATGTAGACGCCCAACTTAATGGGTAATCAGATGCTTTGCATGTAGACGCCCAACTTAATGGGTAGTCCGATGCTGCATTCTACTTAGTGGGATTTTCATCTTCGTAGGCGGCGCCCCTCGAAGGTTTAGATGTGGTATATCCGAATGGATGTTCACATAAATGTAAGACGAACGGCGAAATACTCATTAGAAAAGCAGATGTTTTATTAGACAAGTAAACAAAGATCGCACATCACCAAAACAATAAGGGCTAACATGTCGCCGATCTAAAATCAAAGCTATGTAAAATACCTCCTTAGATGAGTTATGTGCCGTGTTCGGGAATAAGTGCCCTGACGGTGGGCGAGCTTATAGGCCCCTTGCCGAGGTCCTCGTGAACGCGGTAGGTCCTTCCCATGTCGGATCGCTTGTTAAGACGCCGGCTCGGCTTGCTTCATTATTCCAGCAGACGAGGTCGCCCACCCGGTGTGGAGGCCTTTACTCTTTTGTTGTAGTAGCGACTGCTCTGTACTTAGCTTGTTTATGAAGGCGAAGCTCGCTTCCTCGAGGCGCCAAGGTTGGCCCGCAGGTCTTCCTCGTTCCCCTTTGGTTGAAGTGGAGAGTCGCGAGGGCTTGGCTACCGATCTCGGCCGATATGATGGCCTCGGCATCAGAGACCGTGCTAAAGGGGTCTCCCGCGCGCCGTCCGAGGTGTGGTCCTGTGAGACCAGAGGACTTGAGGAGATTTTCAGCCCGGTCGCCTTAGCTCGATCCAAATCTTCTTCAATCCTTGTACGATCGCAGCGGTTCGTCCCTCGGTCCCGACCATTTGCTTATGTGTGCGAATCAAGTGAAGCGTTGATCGATGTGAAGCTCTTCGCGACCACCCTCAAGTTTTGTCGACGAATTGAGTGCCGTTGTCCGAGACCGTGATGTGCGGTATGCAGCGGCGCACTATATTTCTCCACACAGCGTTTGAATCCTTCGCTCGTGATGCTCGAAAGTGGCTCGGCCTCGACCCATTTTGTGAAGTAGTCTATGGCCACGACTAAATATCGGAGTCGACCGGTGCTCATCGAACGGCCAACAATGTCGATCCCCATCGCATGAAAGGCCACGACTCCGCAGTCGCTCAAACCGCCCGAGGCGCCTGACCGCGTGGAGTGGATCCGCACTTTGGGCACTTCGACGAGCTCGGCCGAATCTTTCACGAGGGGGCCAAGAGTATCCCGACCTCCGCCTTCTTTGAAAGTGCTCGCGACCGATGTGGCTTCCACAAGCACCGGTGTATTTCGTTGAGCACATAGTCGGCTTCTTCCGCCCGAGGCATCTCGAGGGTGAAGGTAAGACTTCCGGTGAGAGAACGCCTCACGCATGAGATACTTACGGGACTTTGCCATCATCTTTTGGCTTCGAGCCGATCCGGTAAGGCGCCGTGTTCCGTGTAGCCTTCGTGGAGACATCCAATTCGCTCTATCTCGGTGATGATGCCGACGTGGGACTCCGCTATGCTTCGAACGGATCTCCTCCATCGTGGACTTGTTGATGACGCAGCCTAGCTTGTCGAGGACGCCCCCTGCTTTTCCTGGGATTCGTGGATGCCAAGTATCCGAACGAGGTCAACATCTCTTTGCCTTGTCGAGGTATTGTTTCATTCGGGTCCTCCTCGCCTCGTGTTTTAACACCGGTTCACGACGACCGAATCGCCGAAATTTGATCTCCCCACCCCGCCTCCTTAGCGAGGCGGAGTCCCGAGATTGGGCCTCATACTCCACCTCGTTGTTGGTGGTCGGGAAGGTAAACCGGAGCGTGGGTGACTTCCTCGCATATCCGGGCCGAGGGAAGGATGCCCTCCGCCGCCTGTTTTGCACGAGGCCCGCCCACGCACATCCGCCAACAACCATCCGTGGACGAGGGTCCGCCTCCGCAAGTGGGCTGGGATGACCGAGGTGAGGCGTTAGAGGAGCTAATCTTAGCGGTCCGACCGAGCTCAAGAACTCGCTTCTACCAGAAATCGGCGAGCTTGCCCTTTTATGGCTTGGCCCGGGTAGTCTGAGATATCGTGCTCGCCAAGCCCAGGCCCACTCGCTATTCGTCCCGATGACTCGTGTTTTGATAAGACTTGCCTCGTGGGCGGGTCGGTCAAGACTGATGGAGTGAGCACGAAAGTAGGGTCGAGCCTGCCGCTAGCATTCACGATGCCGTGCTACCTTTTCAAGGCCGGCAGACCTTGTCTCTCCGCCCTTTGAGTGCCTCTCGGTGATGAAGTAATAGGAAGTCGCCGTCCGACCTCGTCCCGCACCAAGACAAGATCGATTGCCTCGTCCGAGGCTGCCAAGCACTGAGGAGGAGTTCGCCTTTGGGAGGGGCCAAGGTAAGCGGTCGGTGAGGTACCTTGAGCCGTGTGAAGGCGAGGTGATGCTCTTCCCGCCATCAAGTCAGGGCCCTCCTCAAGATTTTAAAGAATGGGAGCCGCTTCTCGCAGCCCGTGAGAGGAACCCATCGAGGCGGCCAGCACCCGTGAAGTTTGTGGACCTCGCGAATGGTTTTGCACTCGTGATTTCGAGAACCGTCTTTACCTTGGTGGGGTTCGCCTCAAGCCTTCTTTGGAAACCCAAGACCCCAAGAATTTCCGTTTTACCATGAACGCGCATTTTGGGGTTAAGTTTGAGGTTACGACCGAGCGGCTGGAGGATGGTGCCGAGGTCGTCGGCGCAGCCTCCCTTTCCCGACTTTGACTACTATGTCGCCGACGAGACCTCGACGATCTCCCGATGTGGTCTTTGAATGTTGCATCCACCATCCTCCGGTAGGTAGCCCGGCGTTCTTGAGGCCGAATGGCATCTTTCGCACGCAAAGACCAAGTCGTTGATGAATGCGCTTTGGTGCATCCTCCGGCTCATTAGATTTGGTGGTACCCTTGTATAGATCCGTGAAGTGAACATCTCGTGGCCACCAAAGCCTCCACCTTCTTGTCAATATCGTGAGGGTAGCAATCTTTGGGCGATGCTTGTTGAGGTCGGTATAATCGACGCACACGCGCCACCCTCCGCCGGCTTTTCGACCACGATCGATTAGCCATCCGTCGGGTATTCGACCGAACAAGATCTGGCTTTCGAGTTGAGTCACCCGTCCCTAACGACCGGCTGCGCCCGCCGCGAATATCCTTTTCTTCGCCGGATGGCTTGGTGGCCGGGTCGATGTCGAGGCGGTGAGTTATGAGCTGGGGACACCCCGGTCATATCGGCGGGGACCAAGCAAACACGCCCCTATATTCTTTCGAAGTCGTTGACGTGCCGGACGTCCGCCGGGCCCCGGGTGCCGACTGGACGACCTCGAGGATCGTCGTCCGATAGTTGGAGGTCCTCGGTCGGTCATCCCGGGTGTCGGCCTCAGGGCCCGTGAATTGCTATGCCCGGGCGAGGCCGATCGTCGAGTTGAGAGCCGTAGGCATTCTTTTGCGGACCGCTTGGTCCCTCGGATGTCGAGCACTCCTGGGGTGGGAATCTTTACTGTGAGGTGGTAGACCGAACAGACGGCCTTGGTGGCGTACACCAATCTCTCCGAGGATAATGTTGTACGGAGAGGGCCCCGGACGGTGAAGAATCGGACGGCCTTAGTGACCGACACGGGAGCCCGCCCCTACGGTGACCGGAAGGGTAATGACCCCCTGGCCGGATCTGCTCGAGTGAAGCTCCGTAGCCGGGAGGGCGCTGAAGAACCTCAATGCCTCCGACCTCAAGCTTATCCGCATACTCGAAGATGATGTCGACGGAGGCTCCAATGTCGATATAGACCGGTGGACGTTTTGTTGCCCACCGCACCAGTATGGTGATGGCGTCCCGCGCGGCATGATCCGGCACGGGTCCTCCTCGAGAACGTTATGTTCTCGCCATCCCGAGTCGCTTGTTCTTCTGGCCCGGCCGGCCTCGGCGTCGTTCTTGATGGACGACCTCGCCGTCCCGATGGGCGTCCGTAACAACATGCACTGCTCCATGGCGCTGGGACCTTCGCCTCGCCGCCTTCGGGTTGGGTCGCCACCGGGTCGGCCCGCGCTGTTGCCGCTCCATTCCTTCTCGGCTCGCTCTTGGACCAGCACCGTCCGAGGTATTTTTGAGGCTCCACCTTTGACGAGCTCGTCGATCCGTGAGCCCAGTTTCTGCATCCTCGGTATCGTGACCATACCCTTGGTGGTAGTCGCAATACTCGTCATGGACCTCTTCGATCCCCTTCATAGTGGCAAGCTTGGGAAGAGCTCGCGTGGAGCTCGAATATTTCCGCCTCGATTTGAGCAGGGAGGCTCTGCCGGCGGGGTTGGGCCGAGGTCCGAGTCCGACTCCAGCCCTCTTTTGATTCTCGTCAAGGCGCCCCGCGGTCTCGCACCTCGACTTGGTCGTCCGCTTTTTCTCTGACCGCCGTCGTCCCGCATCTCCCTTCTTCCGATCCGACTCGTCTCCCTCGACGAAGTTATCCACCGTGTTCCAAAGCTTACTCACCGCCTGGTTTCTCCTCGGTGATTTCTTTGTTCGGCCGGGCCGGATCCGTTTTGAACGCGCTGATGATGTAGAGATCGCTGTTGTCCGCCGATTTTGAGCGACTCTTTGATGAACCTCGAGACGTAAGTTTGACATCGCCTCGCCCCGCCTGGCGGATTGTGAGCAGTCGGAGGAAGGTCGGGCGGCATCTTCCGATGAAGCGCCACTGAATCGATCCATGAGGTCCCGGAAACAATGGATGCTCGTGCTCATGCGGGCGGGTGAACCAACGCCGTGCGTTGAGATCAAGACTGGGAAGATTTTGCACATGTGAAAATCTTCCATCCTCGATTCGCCATGTTGGTGGTGTAGGCGAAAAGGAAGTGGAGGGTCTCCGAGGCCATCGTGAGCCGCTATGTTGGGTGCCCGATATCACGCGGGGTGGGCGTGTCTAGAATCTCCCTGGAGAAAGGGGAGATGATTCTCCCGTAGCGGTCGAACCCCGGGAGGTCGTTGCCGTCTCTTTCTGGAGGGGTGGGGGATCGATAGCGACGCCTATCGTCCCTCCGAGTGGGAGTTCGACTCCGCCTTTCTTCCCTTCTGTTTCGCTCGACCCTCTGGTCGGCATGACGAGGTGGAGAGCGGGCGCCGAATGGCGAGTGGGCGATCACAGGCGGCTCGCCCACGGGAGCCGGCTGCGCGAACGAGGTCGGCGGCTCGGCCGCGGTGAGCGGCTCCGCTGCCGGGCGCGATCTGCGTTCTCGGCTATCACGCCGAAGGTAGCTACCGATCGCTTAGAATTGTAGGCGGCCTCGGGAGGCCGTGGTGCCGATCCGGCCCTAGAGTGACCCGCCTTTGGTCCTCCGTTGAGAAGCTTTTGAATCGCCAAGATTGGCGTGGAGGAACTCGCTCACAGCCGGCCGAGGACCTCGTGGGACGAATGAGTTGTTTGCTCGTCCTCGCTGAGGTCCACATCTTCCCTACGCTGGGGACGCGGTCCCGAGGTGTATGGAAGAGTTTACCATGTCGCCTCGAGTGCGGGCGCCGTGGCGTCCGCGATCTCCTTTCCGCGACCGAGTGACCACCGTTGTCCTCACCCGGTTGTTGCAGGCGGCGGTTGTCGTGTTCTCGCCATTTAGTTGTAGAGGAAACTAAGCTTTCTTGTTCAGATTCCACAGACGGCGCCAATGATGAATCTAGCTATGTGAATGTGCGAGATTTATAGAAAGCAATAAAGAACACCTGTGCTTTTACGTGGTTCGATCGTTAATGAGATCTACGCCCACGGAGGAATGGTTCCTTAATACTTTACTAGAGCTTTTGCATGCAGAGTATTGGTTACATGCCTTTGTATTCAAGAAATTGCTAACCCTTCTAACATCGCTTTTCCTTCTATTTATACAGCCGACCACATCCCGAAGGCGCGCCCGACTCTCCATTGGTCGTTGCGTGACTCTTCCTCCTGGCGTGCCCTCCATTGGCCGGAGCAGGACCTCTCGCTTCTGCGCGGCCACGTGGAGGCTACCGACCTGGTTCATCTTCTCCATCATGAG
Source organism: Salvia rosmarinus (assembly GCA_036937905.1). Classification (NCBI taxonomy): domain Eukaryota; kingdom Viridiplantae; phylum Streptophyta; class Magnoliopsida; order Lamiales; family Lamiaceae; genus Salvia; species Salvia rosmarinus. Next base: position 89,446 of record JAODLM010000507.1, read on the forward strand.
GTGGCGGTTCGGGGCTGGCGTTTTGGGCAATGATTAGGCTCGACCGCGTGGGCTCATATTAACGTTAGGCCCAGCCGCTTGGGCTCCGTTAGTGGGCCCATTGGTTGGGCCATATCCCATCACTTAGCCAGCTCTGGTTCTTGCTCTCGACAATGGCATCGTCCGTGCTCATCCCCAATATTGGTTTTACACCAAGTTCCCAGGTCAGCTTGAAGGCTGTTGGTTCGTACCTCTGACTCTCCACCTCCGACCAAACAAAGGCAATTGCCATCTTTCTCGGATCCTTGGATATGAGCTCAGTCCCAGTGTTGGTGTAGGTTTGTGCTAGGTATTGATTTATGGCCCTAGATTCTGCATTGCAAGTTATTACAGAGTCAAATGAAGTATGTATGATCCTCAGATTCAAGAAACGGAAGAGTTTTTACCAAAGAGCTTGAGGTCGCTGTCTTCAAACGCTGGGACTTGGCCGAATGGCTGCAGAAGGTTCGTATAGCTTCCCATTAATGACTTTTAATCAAAAATTGAGTTGTGAAACACATTTGGAGTTTAATTCTGCTTACATTGAGAGATGAAAGGCTCTTTCTTTGCTCACCGACTCCCAAGTTAACCGGGACGAACTCGTAATCGAGCCCTTTCTCGTTGAGGCAAGCTAGAACTCTCAGTGTTGCTGTTGAGTTGAGGTTGCCATAGAACTTGATTGCCATTTTTGATGAAGGAGGTGGAGAAGGATCACAGAAAAATGAATGATGAGTTTCTTGTTGAGCTATGAGAAGGGAGGTATGGAGCTGGTATTTATAGTAATATATCTCGATAGGGAACAATATTACTGATTAGTGATAAGTGAGTTTTTCATTTTTGCTTAATTAGTTTAACCAATGGTTTTGAGAATATATTCCTTTTTATAATTTTTTTGTGTCTGACTATTTTGGACTATTGTTGGGGTGTAAGTTCAAGTCATCCAAATTTCTTAACCTTTTCAAATTGTGGGGAATCATATTTGATAAATAATTGGAGCTTGGTTGATTTTTCTCTTGGGCAAAGGTCTCGAGTTGGTTTTTCCTAGATTTGATTTTCCTGCGCCTTTTTACCAATTCATGCAAAGACAGCGACTGATATTATTAGTAAAAGTTGGCTGATATTTTGATATTTTGAAAATCTTGAATTATATCTAAATATGTATACGTGTATAACTCTGAGTATTGGTTATTACTTACAAGTTAATTTATATCTGGTTGGTTGGTTACGAACATGGAAGAGGAAGATTCAAGTAGTAGGTGATTGTCTTAGGAGGTGGTCTCCTCCTGCGCGCGCAGTGGGATCATCATTAATTAATTAATTAATCCTAATTAATTAAATAAATTAATTTTAATTAAAATTAATTAATTTAATAAATTTTAATTGTAAATTAATAAATAATTTTGAATTAATATATCTTAATTTGAATTAATAAATCATAATCGTGAATTAATAAATCATAATTTTGAATAATAAGCCCTAATTTTGAATTAATAAACCCTATTTAGAATTAATAAACCCTAATTTTGAATTAATAAACCCTAATTTTGAATAATAAACCCTAAATATGAATTAATAAACCCTAATTTTGAATTAATAAACCTTCATTGTGAATTAATAAATCCTAAATATGAATTAATAAACCTTAATTATGAATTAATAAATTCTAATTTTGAATTAAAATTATATTTAAAAATTAATAAATTTTATTATAAATTAACAAAATCTAATTATCCTTACTCACCACAATTAATATATAATTATTTAACAAAAAATAAGGGTGAAATTTCGCGGTGGTGAAGTTTACCCAAGTTTTTGTCTTGTCGACAAAAACTCACCTGGTTTCCATGTATTTGGAGCGCACCACATGTGTGTTAGAGAGATTAGGGGTATTAGGGTGATTAGATAAAGATTAAGGATGATTAGCATCATTAATTCTTAATTGGGTGTTAATTTTCAATTAGAATTTATAAATATTTAATTAGAATTTATTAATTTCTAATTAGAGTTTAATGATTTTTAATTTAGATTTATTAATCTCCGATTAAAATTCATTAAGTCTTATTTAGAATTAATTAAATAATAATAATAATAATAATAATAATAATAATAATAATAATAATAATAATACCTAAAAGATAAGTAAAAGGTAGATTCTTACTGTGCAGAAACCTGGGTTCTACAATGGTTCAAGAAAAAAAAAATGAAAATCGCACCCAACTTTCAAAATTGAAAGCCAACTTTCATGATAATGTGGAGCTCATAAGTCTTTTTATTTTTTATAGTTTTTCACAAAAATAAGTTATAGAAATGATTTTTTTTTTAATTTTTTGATTTCATATTTTATAGATCATGATGAGATCTTTTATTTGATATAAAAATCGTAAAATATGGATTTAAAATGATTTAAAGATTTTGAATTAATATATATATATATATATATATATATATATATATATATATATATATACAACTTTATATATAATTATGAAAAAAATATTTTATGAAGTTATTCAATTTATAATTAAAAATACATAATTAATCACATATATAGAGATACAAAGTTGTGTGTATTTTAATGGGATACAACTAAAAATTGAAAGTTGAGTTTATTGTTGTAGAAATAAATAAAATAGAAATTAGTGAGTTTAAAAAGCTGATGTGACATTGTGCTATTATAAAAGTTGAGAAGTTGGTTTAGAGTTGTGACTTGTGAGTACCCTTATTTATTAAGACAATTGGCTGACTTTTTTTTTTTTTTTGTCATTAAATATAGAAATTTTAAATACCGCGTTATTTATGATTCGAACCCGAGATCTTTAAGATCGAAGATTAACCACTCTACCACTGATCAATATACACACTCTGACTTTTCTTTGCTTTGCTATGTGACTAGCTTTTGTTTATAAAGCTAGGTGCATATTCTTTAGTAGAATATAAGAAATATACAATCATAATCCTCCTTGTTCTGGCTTCTCGTGATCGAGAAGATTGAGAATTTTGCACACTCAAAAGCGTAATTTCGATATCGTGATCGTGACGTATCATTATAAAATGTAAATATGTGAATTTATAAATGGTTTCAGTTTGCAGTAAATGCGGCAGATTTAGTTGGTTGATGACGTGATTTGCATCAAGATTTTATGCATAACCACGATCATAAAAGCCAATTTCCTAACCACTGGTTTTTTATCCTCATCTACTCGCATTATAATATTAAAAATAAGAAATTACGTCTTTAGGTCCCTAAAAGGTTCCTAAACATTCTTTTCTTTTGTTCTAACTTCTCATGAGCTCCTTTTTAACAAAGGACCTATTAAAAAGAAAAATTAAAAGTTGAAACGATATAGTAAAATAAAATTGCTTACGGATATTATGAGCCATGCTTGTATCTCAGACTTTGATATTTGAAATTTGCAAGTTACTACATAAGTTTACCTAATCGTTGGATAAATAACTTGTTTTAGTGTCTCGATCGGATATCGAAGATATCGAGAGCAAAGCATAGTCTATTATCTAATTTAACATTAATGATTGTCTTAAATGTAATATTTATTTGTTTATTTTCTATTTCTCCTTATTCTGTGATTCGTGCGACATATATTTCAACAGGAGGATATATATGTCTATGTTACCTTCGGCCCAGACCCATTATGGATTAGCCTAGGCGCCCAGACTGTCAACATACACGAGTTAAGTAGGCTGAATTCAGCCTGGACAAAATCAATATATAATAGGATTAAGGATTTAGTGATTTCTCTCCCATGCCAGATCAAATAATCTCTCTATTTCTATTTTTCTCAAATCTCATTTATTCTTAGATTTACATCTCCTATTCCACATTGGTTTCTTATCAAACTCCACCTTAATTTAAACCTATATAAATAGTTGTGAGTAGATTTTTTCTCTTATAATACACAATTATTTTACATCCACCAATTTTATTTGGCCCATCAATTAATTAGTTGGCCAGATAAATAGTTACTTTTTTTATTAAAAATTTAATTTAATTTAATTAATATTATTTTTAAAGTTTTCATGAAACTTTACCAATTCAAGACATAAATTGAATATTATATTTTTTACGATTTTTTAAACAAATTTTGAATCATACATTGATTTTTCATGAACTTCACGAATTGAAAATCTAAATAAAAGAATATTTTTTGAAGAAATTTTAAAATAAAATTTGAAATTCATATCGATTTTTCAGGAAACTTCACAAATTAATAAAACTAAATTTGAAATAAATAGTCCATGTAGGAGAGAGATTGTGTTAATCATTAATCTTATTATTTATTGATTTTGTAAATCTAAACGAATTCAAATATTAACATAAAATATATTACTATACGGGTTTGAGACAATAATAAATATATAGTCAAATCAATTTTTAATCAAATTTGTAGCAGCTACATGTATATAGATTCTAAATTGGTTCAGACATCGATCGATATGTCTATGTGGGATTTTTTCAATTTTAATATATTGGAATAATATATATTTTATTGATTATATGTTTTAAAACTTAATTGAATTCTGATAATTAGCGGATATTACTACACGAGAATAAGACGAGAAGCGTAAAATTTTCTCTATTTTTTTTATCTTTCGTTATTTATACTATTTATTATTAATGATTACTTTCGACATTTTTTATTTTTATCGAGACGAATAACCAATCACTATAACAAATTATATTTATAAATTTAAACAATTTCAGATAATTAATCGAATTTAAGACGGGTATGGGTATATACATTCTAAACAAAATCTATTAACATGTCTAAGAATATTTAATTTTCTACACGTAAATTACAATACAAAGTGATTTTTCATTAGAATTCGACGTAATATAACACACATATATATATATATATATATATATATATATCATATTAGACATATTATCTTGATATAAAAAAATTTCATTTGATATATCAAATTCAGACGTATCACCCCGACATAAGATTATTTTATTTAATATAATTATAAATAGAATATAATATTTCCGTCGAAATTGACGGGTTACACACTAGTATATATTAAAAACAATTCTGGAAAACTATGTTTGCAAACAAGGCTCAACAACAAACATAATTTTACTACTTTCCATGACAAACAATATAGGTAGGAAAATTCTTATTTGAAAGTATAAAATTACAAAATCAAATTCCACCAATGTATGATATAGGCACACTAGTTGGCGAGAACCTTCTGCCAAGCCGGCCTGACCATGATATCCTCAGCCCAATTAGCGACGTGGGGCGAGCGTCGAAAACGGCCTTAACCGTCGTGGCCATGGGATACTTGATGGTGGCGAGATGGTGGAGGTCCGCCAGAGTGAAGACGTCGCCGCCCAAGTACTTTGACTGTGCGAGGCGGGCCTCGTACACATTAAGAACCTTAGCCAGCTCACCTTCTTGAACCTTGACAACAACATCATCTGCAGCCATTCCCAAAATAGGCTTGATTCCGAGCTCCACGTCAGTTTCGCGGCTGAAGGCTCGTATCTCTGAGACTCCACCTCCACTCAAACCTCCGCCATCGCCACCTTCTTCGCGTTCGAGCTAACTAGTGGAGTCCCTTTTCCGGCGTATGTATGCGCGATGTAGCGAGTGATGGCCCTTGATTCTGCATTATAAGTTAAACACATTGTTAACTCGTCAGGGGCGGAGCTATAAATATAGCATGAAGGGAGCTAATTAAAGTCCAATAATTCCAGCTATAGAAGAGTGCTAAAATGCAAATTCTTCCGAAAAATATATAAATTTTGAACTTTTTCCTAAAGATGCTTGAGCTCATTCCAGCTCCCCTGGCTCTGCCAGTGTAACTCGTCATATGAGAGAGAGAGTTTACCGAAGAGGTTGAGGTCACCATCTTCAAAGAAGGGGATTTGACCGAACGGCTGCAGGGAGCAAAAGCAGAGAGAGATCTTATTAATTAATGTTTTTGATATAAGTAGGAAGGATATACTCTTGATTTAAAAGACGTTGGTATGTATACGATGTTTTAGTAATGAGTTCGTCACTAGATAAAATAGAGAACTTGGCTTACATTAATGTTTATCGACGGGGATACAACGTAGTCGAGCGATTCTCGTTGAGGCAAGCCAGAACTCTCAACGTTGCTGTCGAGAAGAAGCCGCCGTGGACCTCGCCGGAGTTGAAGAAGAATAAGATGAATTGTTGGAGGTGTTATGACTTATGAATGGGAGAGATGGAGCAGGTATTTATAGTTTTATACCATGTTATGATTCAATACAATAAAAGTGGGACCTTAAAAAAGAGTTGCATTTTTATTTTATTTTTGCTTTAAGATGAAAATATTGGACCAATGATCTAAATAATTGATTCCTGCAACTGGTTGACAAATTACATGTGTGCACACTTCATATATACATGACATATGAAATATATGTATTTTTTTATTTTTTTGGTATCATGGGAACCCGCACCGCTACCTTAGGTACAAGACCCAGAAACCCCACTGGTCTCCTGCAATACCGCAAACCACTAGGACAAGTAAACCACACTTGAAAATCAAAGCACATGCGCTCAAACCCATAGAGGGTGTTTGGTGGGGTTCAAACCGCGACCTCTCCGGCGTGAACCCACCTTAACTATTTGTCACATGGGACTAATGAAATATAAGTATGTATATAAATGTGGCATGGGGACTAATGCATAAGTGCATATGTCATCAAAACTAAGTTGACTTTTAAAATTGAATAGGGAAATTTAATGACGGGGTCTTTTCTTGCGCAGATCAAAAATGTAGATCTTAAGTTGATTCTTCTTTAGATTTGATTTGTATTTTGCGAATCTCACTTCTAATTTAGTTAAATTAAATTCATCGCTGAAGGAAAGAAAATCAAATAAAATATATATTTACGAAACAATACATTTATGTATAAAGTTATTGTATTACGATAATATTGATTAACAATGTTTTTTTTACCAAAATCTAAAAGTACTTAACTTTATACGTAATTATATGTAAATATATCGATTCGTAAGAAAAGTAAGCTTTTATTATAGTCCATCCCCATCATTGAATGTAAATATATTGATTCGTAAGAAAAGTAAGCTTTTATCATAGTCCAACCCCATCATTGAATTTGTAAGTAATTTTTCGGGACAATAAGTTCACTTATTTTTCATTTTGACTTGGACAATAAGTCCGCTATACTTAAAAAAAAATAAAGGGTAAATACTATATAAGACTCTAACGTTTTCGACTTTTTACGTCCGTGTCTCAACGTAAACATAATAACAAATCGGACCATAACCTTCAAATGGGTTCATAATAATGTCCTAACCACCGAATCGGGCCCAGTCTACGTGGCACGCGGAAATCCACCCAAGCCCAAGCCCGCCACGTGACATCAGCCCGACCCCACCTCAAAATGACCGACCATGGTGAGCTCTTCCGTTTCATTCTTTTTATTTATATTAATACACATATTTTGATCACAATAATTTTTTGTTACATATAGGAATATAACTAAATTTTACTATAACTCAAGAGTTTCAAATTTTACACACACACACACACACACATATATATATATATATATATATATATATAATTAGTTGTCCGATTTTGGTGTTCCAAATTGAGACCTTTTTAGACTTAACATTTTCAAAATAATGAGATAATTTATTCCAATATAATAGATAATTAATTTGTTAAATATAATGATATCAAGATCAAACAAAAAATGTCGAAGGTAAAGAAAAAGAGAGAAAAGTTCAAATATGAGAAACTATGAACTAAAAAAAATAGTTACACTTTCACATGTCACAAAAAATAGTTATATGTTCATATATAACAAAATAGCTACACTTATAAATTTCACTAAATTTTGTGAGATATTTTTTTGTGACATGATAATAGTTACACATCTACAAGATGTCACAATTTATTTAGTGACATCCATAGTGTCACAATTCTTCAAAATCATGTCACTATCGAACATTTTGTTGTAGTGAGATCATCAGATGCCATCAAAAGTCCCAAAGGGTTAAACACAATCATGTATGAGTAATATGCCCTTTGAATCGTAAACGTAAAAATTTTGACTAGTAAAAGAATTTGAATGTGACGGGCTTGATTACCGACCAACGTACAAGAGCTCGAACTCGAATCATCACTTCCTTCGAGTTTGATTCTTCACCATGAGATTCACGTTATCACCGCTATCGATGATTTCTCTTCGCTTGTCTCATTTTTACGCAAAGCAAGTTTCAATCTTTCAATCACTTCGTATTCCTCAATTTTCTCGAGAAAGCAATACATTTACGATAGGATATGGCCCAACCTCTCGTGCCCAATAGCAGCCCCAAACGAGTGGGCCTAACCTAATGTCGCCTATTCTACACGCTTAAACGACGATCCCCAAACCCTAATTATGGGTAACGGTAATGAGGTAACGGTAGAAATCATGGGTAATAATGGTGGAGATCATGGTGGGTTATAGGAGAATCATGAGTCCGCCAATCAAGGATTCGTGACAAGGTTTACGTTTGTGTATAAATAGGAGTTAGATTGAAGGTAAAAGGGTTAGCAAATTATCAATACTAGAGCTCTTTCGAGATACTTGGTGAATCGAATTATAGTAAACATCTTGAGGATCATCTCCTCCGTGGACGAGATCTTATTCTTGATCGAACCACGTAAAAGTCTCTCGTGTTCTTTATCGTTTTCATAAATCTCGCATACTAGATTTATCATTGGCGCCGTCTGTGGGAATCGAACCCACGACCACATGGTTAAAAGCCATGTGCTCTACCAGCTGAGCCACCGGCCGACCTGGGCCGGGTAATAAAAAGCGCAGAGGGAAAAATGGAGGTGGTAATAATTGCGGACCGACCTCAACGGCAACCCGACCTGAAGATGATGAGGACGAAGGTCCCAATGCAATGGAGCAGGTTTACGCTATAACCGGACTGCCAGTTGGTACGACGAGGTCGTAGCTTAGAAATGAAGCTCGGAGGTCGACCCCGAGGAGCCGAAAAACAAGCGACTCCGGGATGGAGAGAACATCGTGTTCTCCAAAGACGACCCAAGACCAAGATCATGCCTCACCAGATGCCATTACAATACAAGCCGTGGTGGGTAACAAGAATGTACATCGGGTCTACATTGACATCGAGCCTCCGTTAGCATCATATTCCGTAGTGCTGGATAAACTTGATGTCGGAGGAATTCAGTACACCCCGCACCTTCCCGCCATAAGCTTTACTCAAGAGGCGGTTCAACCCGAAGGTGTCATTACCCTTCCTACACCGTAGGCGCGCTCCCGTGTCGGTTACCAAGGCCATTCAATTTTTCCTGGTCCGAGCTCCTCTCCATACAACATTATCACAGGAAGAGATTGGTCAGATGCAACCAGAGCTGCCTCGCTCCGTGTACCACCTCACCATTAAAATACCCACCCCTGTGGGAGTGTTAAGCATTCAGGGTGACCAAACGGCAGCTAAAGAATGCCTACGAGTCTCAACCCAAGATGCGGCTTTACCTCAGGCCTAGCAATTACAGAACCCTCCGAAGTTGCCACCTCGGGATGATCTGACCGAGAATCTTCAGCTATACGACGACGACCCTTCCAAAGTTGTCAAGGTTGGTACCAAGGTTCGGTCAAGATTCGCCAACAGTCATGCGACTTCTAAGGGAATATAGAGATGTATTTGCATGGTCTCCATCGATATGACTGGGTCTCGCCCGAGCTCATAACCCATCGCCTCAACATCGATCAAAGCTACTAAACCCGTTCGGCAAAGAAGAAGTTTTGCCGCGAGCTGATCAAGTCATAAGGACGAGGTAACCCAACCTGTGAGGCTAAGATCTCAGACGAGGTTAAATACCCAACTCGGATGGCTAATCCCGTTGTAGTTCGAAAGCCGGAGGGATGGCGCATGTGTCGACTATACCGACCTCAATAAACACCGCCCAAAGGATTGTTACCCTCCCGACATTGACAAGAAAGTGGAAGCATTGGTGGGGCATGAGATCTTCGCTTGGATTTATACAAGGATACCACCAAGTCCCGATGAGCGGAGGACGCCCCAAAACAAAGATTCATTATCGACTTTGTCTTCGCCATCGAAAAATGCCTTCGGTCTCGAAAACGCTGAGCTACCTACCAAAGGATGGTGGACGCGATCTTCAAAGATCACATAGGGGAAATCGTTGAGGTCTACGTCGGCGATATAGTAGTTAAAAGTAAAAAGTCGAGAAGCTCACTGTTGACCTCGAAACTATTCTTCAGCTTCTCAGGTCGGCCAACCTCAAGCTCAATCCCCAGAAGTGCACATTCGTGGTGAAGACGGGTAAATTTTTGGGATGCTGGGTGTCTCAAGAAGGCCTCAAGGCCAATCCTACCAAGGTGAAAACGGTGCTCGACATGCAGGTCCCAAGAACCATCCGTGAAATACACAAACTCACGGATGCTGGTCGCTCTCAGATTCCTATCTCGAGCTGCCGAGAAGCAACTTCCCTTCTTCAAAATCTTGAGGAGAGCTCCAGATTTCACCTGGCAGGAAGAACACCAGGTCGCCTTCGCGCAGCTGAAGGAATATCTCACGACCGCCGACACTATCCGCCCAAAGCAAGGAGAAACTCTATCGTTATATCCGCCACCCGGACGAGGCAATCGGTCAGATCTTGGTGCGAGATGAGATGGGACGGCAACTCCCATCTATTTCATTAGCGGGCTCTCAAAGGACCGAGACGAGGTACACTAACCTCGAGAAGGTAGCTCGGCCTGGTGAACGCAAGCGGCGCCCGGCCTTACTTTCAAGCTCATTCCATCCGGTACTAACGGACTTACCTCTAAGACAAGTCTTATCAAAGCCGAGTCATCCGGGCGAATAGCTAAGTGGGCACTGGAGCTCGCGAGCACGACATCTCATACTCCCCTGTGTCGGCCATAAAAGGCAAGCCCTTGCATTTCCTGGTGGAGGTCAAGTTCACCGAGGTCGCCTCTACCAGCGAAGTCACTCCCACCCTCACGGCAGAGGAACCCGACTTTGCACCACCACCGGATGTTGGCGGTATGACGTGGGCGGAGCTTCATGCAAGACGGTAGCGGCGGGTATCCTTCTCCTCGGCCCAGATAAGCAAGAGGTGACATACGCCCTCCGATTTACCTTCCCGACCACTAACAACGAAGTGGAGTACGAAGCACTGATCTCAGGACTCCGCTTGGCGAAAGAATTGAAGGTGGACAAAGTCCAGATATTTGGAGATTCCCAGGTCGTGGTAAACCAGGTCTTAGGCACATACGAGGCTAAAGAGGATCGAATGAAGCAGTACCTTGAGAAGGCAAAAGAGATGCTGACCTCATTTAGGTACTTCAGTATTAATCAAATCCCACGAGAGAAAAATAGCCGGTGACATCCTCATAAATTAGCTTCACATCGACAAACCGCCGAAGAGGAAGTTCATTCCAGAAGCATTGAGGCGCCCCACATCAGTGTTATCTCAGAGGCTGAACCAAACTGGATGACGCCCCTAAAAGCATACCTGGAAGTTGGCACACTACCTCAGGATCGACTAGAAGCCAAAAAGATGATGGTGAAATCCCAGAAGTATCTTGTGTATGAGGGCTCTCTCTACCGGAAGTCTTACCTTCAACCCCTCCTGAGGTGTCTTGGACCAGAAGAAGCCGACTACGTGCTTAATGAGATTCATAGAGGATCTTGCGGAAGCCACATCGGCTCCGGGCTCTTTCAAAGAAGACGTTGAGGTCGGGATATTATCGCCCACCCTTATTCAAGATTCACCGAACTCGTCAAAAATGTCCAGTGCGCTTCCATTCCACGGTCAAGAAACTACCCTGCACCGATTTGAGCGACCTACAAAGCCCATGGCCTTTCATGCAATGGGGATCGACATCGTTGGTCCGCTCGACCGAGCACCGTGTCGACCGATATTTAGTCGTTGCTATAGACTACTTTACAAAATGGGTCAAGCCGAGCCATTATCGAACCTCACGAGCAAAAGGATTCGAGACCCGTGTGGAAGAATATAGTCCGCCGCCGCATACCACACATTCTCGGTCTCGGATAATGGTACCCGGTTAAGCCGTCGATTAAAATTTCAGGAGTGGTGCAAAGAGCTCCGGATCGACCAACGCTTCACCTCGGTCGCACACCCGCAAGCCAATGGTCGCACCGAGGTGACGAACCGCACGATTATACAAGGATTAAAGAAGAGACTAGACCGAGCTAAAGGTGATTGGGTGAAAACCTTCCCAAGTCCTCTGGTCCCTCTGAACAACACCTCGGACTTCGCATGGAGAAACACCTTCACTGGTCTATGGAACCGAGGCCGTCATACCGGTGAAATCGGCGCACCGAGCCCACGCACTCTTCATTTTGACCCGATGGGAACGAGGACGACCTGCGGACCAACCTTGATGCTCTCAAGAAAACGCGAACTCGCTTTCATAAACGGCTAAGTACAAGGGCCGTGTCGCACCAGTATTACAACAAAAGGGTCAAAGCCTCCGACCGCAAGTAGGTGACCTCGTCCCACGAAATAATGAAGCCAACAGAGCCGAACGCCTTAACAAGTTGGATCCGACATGGAATGCCCATACCGCGTTCACGAGGACCTCGGCAAGGGGCCTACAAACTATCTCACCTATCCGTGCGCTTATCCCCGAACTCGGCATATTTCTCATTTAAGGAGGTACTTTACATAGCTTCGATTACGTAGCGACCTTTATGTTAGTCTCCTTACTTGCTTTCCAAGTGCGATGTTATACACTTGTGAATAAAATGTTTATTTTATAATGAATATTCCATTTTATTGAGACGCGAACATCTACTGGATATACCGCATTTAAACCTTCACGAGGGGCGCCTCACGAAGATGAATAACCCACTAAGTAGGGTACTCACTAAGCGCGCGCACTCGTAGATTACTCATTGAATTGAACGTCTCGAGGCAACGCATACGCACTACTCACTAGTTTGAAAGTCTACATGCATGCATACTGATTATTCATTAAGTTGAAAAATCTACATGTAAAAGACATCCAAAATTGGATCTCACCAAATTATGACCAAGTATACAGTATAAATACATTTACGACCAAACGAAGTCCTAAGCTATGTTTATACCTCTCAAGAGGAAAAACGTACACTTCGAAACGAGTCTAAATACATTTATACCTACATACAAAGTCCTGCACTATATACACTCATTCGGGTTTCCGGGCTCCGCCTCGCCGAGACTCACTGAAGCTGAGATAGTTCTGAACAAAATCCCCAGGTCGACGATGAATACCCGGAATGAACTCGGTCCCCTCCACTCAATCTATGAGGACGGCACCACCTCGGCTCGCCTCGGTGCATTCGACACGATACGGGCGGATTCGGTTTGGGAATGCGATCCATACCCGAGGTTGCACCTCGACCCGTGAGCCTAACTCCGGCCGAGAACCATGCCTCGTCCCGAGCAATCGCCCTTCCACCTCGACTGCCGCTCGCTCGGCCTCGTTCCGACCGCCGAGCGCTGTCCTCAGCACCTCTCTTTGGTGGACCCATTAGACGAGCACTTCGGCATGATCGGCCGTAGCCGCCCTCTTCGTGCTCTTCAATTATTGGACGAGTAGACGCTTGTAGACGCGCTGCGGGATTGGGGCATGCGTCGTTTGCGAACGATCTCGTACATTTGCATGTATTTCAAGATAGAGTCGAGGCAATCTTGAAACTTCTTGCTATTTGGTCCCTCCTCATCCCTCGATACCATGCCTCCGCCAACAAGCTCGAACTCGATCGTCGGCCAGATATGGTAGTTCCACCAGTCCGTGGATTACTTTCTCATACTCGCATGCTCTTCCGAGATCCGAGCCGGCTCCTCCGTTGTCGGCTCTGTCGCTCCTCGCATTGCATCAGTCGTCCTTGGATCACATCTGCAGATAAATCAGCCCCCTGGACTTCGAGATGTGTAATCCTTAACTTTAACGCCTCATTCTCGGTGAAGGAGGTGGGCCATTCGCGATCGACCTCATGCAACTTACATTTGATTCGGTGATGATGCCGGTGACATCCATGCCGGCGAAACACGAGTCATTTCGGCGGACCGACTCCTCCAAATGTATCACCTCTTCATCCTTCTCGGCAAGAGCACCTCGGACTTCTTTCGACTTTGTTAGCAACTCATGATCGAGTCCAAGTATTGAGATTAAGAATCTAGAAAGACAACACACAAGGCATTTTAACAAAATATGTCTATTATTATTCAAAATGGAAGTTTGTACAACATGTGGTCCTATCGACCCAAAGAAATCGACTATTACATTAGGTCCACCGACCTCGGGCTCATTCTGGGACTCTCGATCTCTGCTCGCTGCTGCTGCTGCTCCTCCAAGTGCCGATCTCGGAAGGGGTCCGAGCTCGGTCCTCGCCGCCTCGGTTTGGCTCTCAACTCGGCAAGGAATGATTGAAGTTCACGTCTTCATCTTCCTCAGCCTTGAGTTCTGACCTCCGCCGTGCGCGAGGAGAAGATGCCAAGGCATCCACCACGGGAACGAGGTCGCCCAGCGATTATCGGGCATAATTCATGCACACATCCCGGTACGACCTCCACCCAACCGTGTTGGGCCTTGTCAAAATCAGTCTCGGCCGCCGCCTTCTCTAGGTGAGCACATATCACTGCGGCCTCATCACGTTGCCGGTCGGAGATGAAGGAGGAAAAACTCTCCGACTCGATAAGCTGTTGGCGAAGGCCCTCAAGATAGGTCCTTGCCCCCGACAAGAAGACGCTTGTCTGCTGGCCTCCTCTCCGCCTCGGCAGCCTCCCTGGCGCTCTCCGCCCGGCACGGGCGCTCGTAAGGCCCGATCCTTCTTTAAGGGCGCCTCGGCCTTCTTTGCCGCCGGCGTTCGCTTTGCAAGTTTGGCATCCGCCTTGGCAGCGTCCAGCGCGGATTCGGCAGCGGCCCTCAGAGCGTCTGCGGCGGCCAGTCTTCTTTCCATGGCCTCGTATTGCGAAGCGCCCTCGACAACAAGACCGGCCATACGTTGCATCTCGCCTGCCATCGAGGCCGCATCCTGAATATGAAACAATTAGCAACACGTAACAACAAAATCACAAGGAGAAGAGTAGCGACTTATACCTTTGGGAAGGATAAGGGAGTGCTGGAAGCCGGCACCTCGGGCAGAGGCTGGCCATGGACCTCGATCTCGGTCGGGCCGAGGTTGTCGAGGACCGGTCATTAAGTCTTCGTGGCGCCCACCACCACGGGTCGTTGGGTGGACTCGCCGTCTCGCCTTCTTCCTCGCGGGCTCCCTTCGTTCGGATGATGCGGTAGCGGCGAGATCGTCATATTGACTTCTCTGGTAGGTTCAATCTTCACTGCATACAACATGAGAATTTCGTTAGCACAACGAAATCAGACGGGGGAAATAAAGATAAGAAGGTTGCCCTCACCCAAATCAGACCCTGATACTGGAGCTTCTGACCTATAGACACTCAGCCCAGCATCGTTCAAGTCATCCTCGGTATAATTGATCGATAGGATCTCACCCATATCGTTCATGACTTCTCCATAGGGCCCGAGGATTAATTTTCACATCCTTCATCGCTCCGAGGCCCCACTCATACCTCGGATACCCCTCAGCCCGCAGAAAGAAGTATCTATTTTGCCAGTGGGATACCTTCGATGGGGAAGCTATTTTAAACTTCAAACGAGGTGACAGGTAATATACTCCTCCTATAGACTTGATGCTAAAAAAACGCATCAAGACTTGAAAAAACTCTCGCCTATGCCATAACAGTTAACCCTAGCCCAACCGCCGACCTAATAGAATTGGAGGTCGGTTGGCATATGAGGATCCGAAAATACTCTTGAAAGCTAAGGAAAATGGGGCAAAAGGAAATCTAAGCCCGCTATTAAACTATCTACAAAATGGTAATAAACCCTCGGAGGGCCATCGCCTATCATTGGGTTTTGCAAGCACCACCATGCATCATCCGGGATGTGGTATTTCTCAAGAACCACCAAAAGCTCCTCTGTCGTCAAAGTTGATCTCGCCCACCAATCTCGATGCCATCCCATACCAAGACACCGGTGAAACCACAGAACTAAGTCCTATTGATTTACTGGCGATTATGGCATATATAATCCTCACATTGGGATCCGGGCGGCGTAACCCAAACCGAACCGAGTTATCAGGCGAGAAGAGGAATGAGAAGATGAAGAATACATACTTACTTTTACGGAGCGAGATTTCGATTTCTTCAACAAAGTTTGAAAGAGGAATTGGGAATTCTAAGGTATGCTCTGCGGAATAAAGCGTCGAAGAAGAAAGTGAGCAGTTGCCTCTTTTGGACCTATTTATAGGATAAATGGCGCTAAAACTGCCGTTTCATTTATCACACGTGCTATCTACGATTGGATGTGTGACCGACGCGCGCACGCTTTTCGAAGTGCCCAACTACCGCCTGGCGCGTATGACGTACTCTATGGAAAACAGACCGCCAGTCTGATCACGTAATGATTACATCGAGCTCGGACATCGGACTACGCCCATGTCCTCATACCGCGAAGTATTTCGGTCGGACCTCGACCTCCTCGACATCGGACCTCGACTTCCGCTAGTCTAATCACGTAATGATTTTGAGTTCGGGCATCGGGCTGCGCCCCATGTCCACCTCGGACCAGCAGAAGTATTTCAGGTCGGACCTCGATATCCTTCAAAAAAAAAAAAAAAAAAGGAGCCATACAGCAAGAGACAAGAACCTTCAACGAAAACTTCAGCCAAACAACATCCCGCCTCGACAAAGCACATTCTCCGCTTCACCTCGGCAAGGCTATTCCTTGACTTTTCGGGGGGGGCTATGATAGGATATGGCCCAACCTCTCAGGCCCAATAGCAGGCCCCAAACGAGCTGGGCCTAACCTAATGTTGCCCTATTCGGTTACGCCTAAATGACGATCCCCAAACCCTAATTATGGGTAACGGTAATGAGGTAATGAGAGAAATCATGGGTAATAATGGTGGAGATCATGGTGGGTTATAGGAGAATCATGAGTCCGCCAATCGAGGATTCGTGACAAGGTTTACGTTTGTGTATAAATAGGAGTTAGATTGAAGGTAAAGGGTTAGCAAATTATTGAATACTAGAGCTCTTTGAGATCTTGTCAGAATCGAATTATAGTAAACATCTTGAGGATCATCTCTCCGTGGACGTAGATCTTATTCTTGATCGAACCACGTAAAAGTCTCTCGTGTTCTTTACTGTTTTCATAAATCTCGTATACTAGATTTATCAATTTCCGTCTCTCAAGTAATTGTCCATGCTTTCCAACGTGCCGACCTTTGTTGAGTCATCCTCGAATAATTTTCTACTCGACCCAGACCTACAGCGACAGAGAATCGCCGGCGGTGGCGATTTTTCTTCAAGATATGGTTTAGGGCCAGGATCAGAGATTGATTCATCAAAATTGGATGACAATCGTAAAACTTGAATTCATCGAGTGCATCGTGAAATTCTTCTTCGTCGTCGAATTGCGTGCTCGATTTCGTATCCCCAATTTTTCAAGTTTATTACCTGAAATTTTTAATAATTAGTGAAGATGCATTTTTCGTCAGGGAGTTGTTATATGTTGTGCATTAAGAGTTGTACATAGAAAGTTGTGGTTGTAGGGAGAAAACCAATTTTTAACATATGTGTGCCACATAATCAAATCAGGCCCGAAATACTATGCCACATAAGCAAATTAGGCCCGATTCCGTCATCAGGACACGGATATAAAAAATCTGCAACGGTTATGGCCTAATTTGTTATTATGTTTACGTTGGAACATGAATGTAAAAAGTCGAAAACGTTAGAGTGTTATGTGTTATTTACCCATAAATAAAAGTATGATAATTTTATTATGTACATAAAAACAATTAGATGTGAAGACCTTCCACAAGAGGAGGAGGCTCAACCCACATATGAGGAAAAAGAAACTCCCTAGAAGCACGAGTAAGATAGTGAGCCAAATAATAATTTTGAGCCGATAGTCGTTCTTGACAGTTACTTTTTGTTGCAGGCGAAGTTTACTACTTTATTACTTATGTATAAGATGTAATTCTATGTCTGGCCATTTGATAAATCTATGCCTGGATTTATATATAATCAAATACTAATATATTAGAAATATAACAACTAAAAAAAGAAAAAATTGCAAGTATACCATGATATATAGATTAAAACACCACAATTACAAATTTGACACTGAACATGAATTTAACGAAATTGTGTTTTTCCTCCGTATATAATCATCTCGTGTCTATATAATTCTTCTAGGAGTGTTACTCGAATGCACATATAATCCAAAATCCTTAAAGAATAGGACTATTTTGAAATTGAAGTCAATTGTATTGGGGTGGGTGGGAGTGGGAAGGTGTTGGGGTTTGTTTGGACGGGAATATTTTACTTGTGGATACACAAAAAGGAAACAAGGAGATGCTATTTATTAGCAAATAGGCTAAGATTCCAATTGCTATTTCTCATAGACATAAATAAAATATTATATGCTATTTTCAATAAATTTTAATTATGGCATAACTAAGGTGATTGATTGGGTACACTAATCCTTGAGTTGATCATGAATTTAATACATCTTTAAATATTCTTTCAGTAGTAAGGTACACTAATTCTTATGTGTGTTGACTTAATAGTGAAATGATTAATGTCCGAGACCAAATGTCTTGGATTCAAATCAATAATGACACGACTTTTAAATTTATGTATTTAGTTGATCAAAAAAGAAAAAAGAAAAAAAGAAATGCATATGGTGAAGTATTTATAGTCTCTCATACACAAAATAATTAGAAAATTTGAATTATCCTAAATAAAAGAAAGTAAACATTAAAAACTTTGCACTTTTACTAATCTACCCTTAGTTAACAAACATTTGAAGACCGAGGAAATTCATCATCAAGGATGCCCAAAACTTATTGCATGAGGGCCGGGGCAAGATCCACAATTGTTTATGATTGACATGGACCGGCCTCGGGCCCTCGATTCAATCACTCAAACCACTATGCTCAATAAAAGATTATCGCAAAAAGTCATTTTATCTCTCCGTTCCTTTTTTTTTACCAAGCTTGGTGATATTTATTTTGGACAAAAGTTAGTGGAGCCAAGATTCGTGGGTGCTTCACGTTTATAGACCGAGAAAAATATAGGTTAAAATATCAACTAAATAATTTGATATCACATCCCTATTTTGCGTGTGTACGGTTAATACTGATGTCAAAGACCTTAGATTCAAATTTCCAAGTTCACTATGATTGTGATCTTTAAAATTTTATATTTAATTTTAAAAAAATATGATTTTTGCATACCTAATGCTCATATCATATGACCATTTGGCTTCTTTTTTCTTGTTGTGTGTTCACTAATATACCAACTTGTGTAGAAATTTGCCTCAACTACCAAATATAATCCTACTTAAAATATGAAAGAAGGGACTAAATGGGTTATTCTAGAACATAATATTTCAATATACAATCAACTTCCACATCTCTTCTCATTATTCAAATTTCAACATTATTTATAATAAAAAAGAAAAACAAACCACACATTCAAGTGTGATCATGAACTCCACCCCCATCAAACAAAAAGCAACTCAATAACACCACCCCAAACCAACTAAGCTCCAATAACCTTCAGCGAAGCGGCCGGGCCAAGAGCGCGGCGGCCCATGCTGCCACACACGGCCGAGCGTCGAACACCGCCTTAACCTTGGTCTTCATCAAGTTGGCGATGATCGGAATGTGGTGCAGATCCGCCAACGAGAAGTCATCGCCGCCCAAATACTTGGACTTCGCCAAACGAACCTCATACACGTCGAGAACCGACGCCAGCTGCGCTTGCAGCTGCTCGACGGTGGCCTCGTCGGTCGTCATCCCTTCATGGGCTTGACCAGAATCTCGAAGCTCAGCTTCTGCCCCGCCGCGTCGAATCTCATAGATTCCACTTCCATCAAACTCCGATGATGGCCATCTTCTTCGGATCCTCAGAGATCAGCGGGTTCCCTTGTCGGCGTACGCGTTGGCGATGTATCTGGTGATAGCCCTCGATTCTAGAGTCCAACAATTAGATTAAAAAATATATTTTCTAGATAATAAATTAATTCAAAGATCTTTACCGAAGAGCTTGAGATCGCCATCTTCAAAACCGGGTACCTGCCCAAATGGCTGAAACGAACAACACATACAAATCAGACTAAAAGGAGAGAGGGAGAGAGATCAGAGAGAGATGTGAGGTTACGTTGAGAGAGAGGAAGGGCTCCTTCTTCTGCTGGCCGGTGGATAAATCGACGAGCACGAATTCGTAATCGAGTTGTTTCTCTGCCAAGCAGAGAAGAACTCTTTTTGATGCCGGAGAAACAGGGGATCCGTGGACCTTGATCGCCATTATTCTTCAAGAATTCAGCACAGACTGAAATTGGTGATGAACTGATGAGGGAGTGAGAAAGGGTTAATTGTGGAAGATGAGTTTGAGGGGCACTTTATAAATAGATAATATATGCGATCTCAATCATTAATTTATTTTACTGCATTCTAGTGAAAACTTGTTGGTGACGTGTTGCAGTTAAAGATAATATTAAGTCTCAATCATGCGTTAGATAAAGAAGTTGACTATTTCATATTTATATTGGAACAAGTGGCAACGAAACAGCGTCCCCGTCTTGTCTCGACAGAAAATAATGCACCATATATTGTATCTTGGACTTTCTAGTACGAAAATGATATATCTTTGCGTGTTTGTCATTGTATTTGTGATTAGGGATAAATATCAAACTACTCATAATTAATTGAGTGGTGCTAGGGTTATAATAGTAAATTTAAAATATTAATTGTTAAATAAAATATTAATTATAATTAATAGGCAATTAAAATGACTTTTGTACCCTTTCCCTCCATTTTTGATGAAAATGATTTCAAAATTTAAATTTCAAATTAAATAAATATACATTAATTACTATTTTATGATTTCAATAAAAATGATAGATTAGTATACATGTTACAATTTGTATCACTTTATCAAAGACCATTTCTTCCAACACATGGAGAGCTTTCGCTCCATTCCTTTCGACAAACACATGGAGAGCTTGATCCTCTTCCGAGAGCGATGCCACTAGCAGGGCCGATGTGAGACGATTACTTGACTTACTACCACCCTTGCGCTGGTTTAGACTCGGTAGGTATTTATTTGCATAGCAGATGAGAGAGCTAACAATTATCTCTAGCTTCACTCCTTGAGATTCCATGATGGAGACCAACCTATTGTAAAGAGGCATGCTCACTTCCGGGCTCTGCATCCGGCCACCACGCTCCATTGATCATAGGCCACCTGAACAAAGCAGTGTCAGTGCACGCCTTTGTTGCCAACAATTTATGGGATGTTTCATTTAGATATACTACAGAATCAAACTATTACCCAAAGTTGGATTTTTTCATTCAAAAAATATCCATATTAGAGGAGTTACATTCTAAAGTAAAACTTGTGGATAGTTACTGTTAAATTTGTTGGGATCCATGATATTTGATTGATATATATTCGTTTAGAATGCATATCTTGTTGAAGAAAATTAGATAGAAAAGGATTTAAATTCAACCCAAGAGTGAATGCAATAAAATAAAAACACCTTGCTTATAAAATACTAGGAGACATGATCTTCATTAGTTGCCTCGACAAATACAATAAAGAGAGGTCCATAATAAGGAAAATTTGGCCTCTCGTCATTACATAGAAACTAAATTACGTAGGAACACAAAACGCATAGAGCAAATACTTAGAAGATAAATTTTTAAAACCTAATCAAACATCACTAGCACTCGAATCTGGGATTAGCACCACAGGGATATGGTTGGAACTCCCTTCTTGATCCCTGTTTGTTGTAGCCGGTTTCACTTCCAAAAACAACTCATACAGCTTCAGCAGCGGGAGGTTCTCCAACAGCAAGTCTCCAACTTGTTTATCGTTGCAAGCAGATGACAAACGATGAAACAACTCGATGACTTCACTCTTCAATTTCGTATTATCTTCTCTAAGGCTTTTGTACACGATTTCCAAACTTTTGGGCGATGGGCGCTCCATTCAAACGACTTTATCTTCTTCACGGTGTTAGATCTGATTTGGGTGTGGTGGAATGCTTTTGGGAGTGATGTTTTATGTGGTGGAATGCTTTCGGAAATATTTGAGTTAGAAAGATTAATTAGTAGCATTTGGGGGAAGAAGTTGGAGGAATAATTGAGAGAAAAAGTGAATGCGCCGGGGTGGATGAAGGACAAGCTGTGGAAGAAAGTTCTTCTTGTTTTACGGAAACATTTGAGTTAGAAAGATTAATTGATAGCATTTGGGCGGAAGAAGTTGGAGGAATAATTGAGAGAAAAAGTGAATCTGGTAGCACATATTTTAGTAGCCAAAATTTTAAAGGACAAAATAGTAAAATTAATATTTTACTTTGAATCGAAAATCTTAAATAAACCGGTTTTTCTTTATTGGACCGGTTTATGGCCACCACAATGTAGCCACAAAGATTTCTTGTAATTTTAAGGGTACCTCCTATTGGCTTCTTTCATTTTTACTCCAATTTTCAAAATAAAGTTGACCTCTTTAGAGAAAAGTGTCAAAAGAAATTCTACACCTCTTTCTTTCATTTGCTTCTTCCACTTTTAAGTGAATATATATATATATATATATATATATATATATATATATATATAATAGTAGAATCCATATAAAAATTGATTTTCTAGGTATATGATTAGAGAAAAATATAGAAAAAAGTTGGTGAGTATTAAAAACTGATGTGGTACTTATGTGACAGTAAAGAAGTTGGATTTTAGTTTTTAATATTGGAGTTACCCTAATATCTACTTCTTACATACATTTTTTAAAAATATATACTCTACATGCTCATTTATTATTCCACTATTTTACTATTTTAATCTTTTCTTTTTTGAATTTCTTTATGTACTAAATTACTTAAATAAATCTAAACAATTAATGGTGATTAAACATGTAAAACTATCAGGCTTAATATGCTTCAGTATAACAAATAAAATTTATCAATCAGTATTCAACTTCATACATTCTTGACCAAAATATTGTCGGTCCCTATTCCTTGGTTGTGAGATTTTTATAGGTTTTGAGCTACCTACAGACTTCTATCAACCACACGATCACAACCGACTAACTCATATCCATTGGAACTCCTTCAGCAACACTTAGTACAACCCTCATTTATTTCTATTCGGGGTGTAGGAAGCTTTTTCGATTTCTATGGAAGATCACTTCTAAAAGATACCGGAATATGCGAGTATATATACGTGTATTTTATAATTGAAATTCAATGTGATTAATAAAATTAATCCCATATTTTATTACCACTTTTTAGCATCCAGAGATCACAAGTATATTATGTCTTAATTTGGGATGGGTAAGCAGACTCTAGACAATCATTCGATTGGATGATTAAGCACAATTCAATTGGCAAGATGTATGTTTTTCTTCAGACTCGTATGTCAGAATTTTGAATAGTCACATAGTGCGTGTGAGTGTGAGTGTGAGTGTGAGTGTGAGTGTGGGTATGAAATGATCCTGCTCCATGATTGAACCGATAATTCACGACAAACTCGTGAAAAGCCCCAACCTCCATGATCACACAAGACCATAATCCTAAGATTCTCCAAATATGAATAATATTAACTGAAAGATAAAAATAACAAGAGTACAATAGTTATACTAACTACGACTCATATGCATAACATGCATAATCTACATGCTTAATAATATGGGGTGGTCTCCTGTACGCGCGAGCGCACAGTGAGACCACCCTTAATTAATTAATTAATTCTAATTAATCCTAATTAATTAATTAATTCTAATTAAAATTAATTAGTTTAATAGAATTTAATTGTAAATTAATAAATAATTATTTTGAATTAATATATCTTAATTTTGAATTAATAAACCCTAATCATGAATTAATAAATCCTAATTTTAAATTAATAAATCATAATTATGAATTAATAAACCTTAATTTTGAATTAATTAATAAACCATATTTGGAATTAATAAACCCTAATTTTGATAATAAACCTTAATTTTGAATAATAAACCCTAATTTTGAATAATAAATCATAATTGTGAATTAATAAATCCTAACTTTGAATTAATAAACCCTAATTGTGAATTAATAAACCCTAACTTTGAATTAATAAACCCTAATTGTGAATTAATAAACCCTAATTATGAATTAATAAATCATAATTATGAATTAATAAATTATAATTTAAAACTAATAAATTTAATTATAAATTAACAAAATTCAATTATCCTTACTTACCATAATTAATATATAATTATTTTAACAAAAACAAGGGTGAGCTCACGGTGGTGGAGCTCACCCAAGTTTTGTCTAATAATATAACTCAACTAAACTATATTAACTAATAAGCTAAACATATTAAAATAACAAACAATATTAATTCTAAGGTCATATCAATTCTCCCATCCTTCAAAACCACCTTGTCCAAGTTTTAGACTCAAAGCCCCCTATAAACCTCCTCAAATGCATAGAAATTTATAACATCTCCCATCTGATTCATCTCTAGAAGAATGTAGCAAAGAAGATGCCATAATCTACTCCTCTTGTAGGAAGAATTAACTCATAGATCTTCTATGTATATCATCCCTTTTCATTTTTCTCTTGTAGCTCACATAACTCAATAGACTGATATTTTTTGGTTCTTTGGGAACACTCACTTAGCAAACCAATTCTTCAACTTGTTTAACCTCGTAAAATTACGTAGGTACCTTTGTCGGGCTCATTGCACTTACTTTTGTGGCATCCTTAACTTCTTGGCTCTTCATGCATGAAAGTGGTTCCCATGTTGTGGTTATGCTCAATTCTTTAACTTCATGTGCTACTATTTGCGTTTAGGAATGTCAATAGATGAGTTTTAGTCGGATCGAACTAATAAATAAGTATTAGTTACGGTTCAGACCGATCCTTTAGATATCGAACCGGATCGGATCCATACCATTAATTATGAGTGCGAAGCGGTCCGGATGCGGCGGTCTAGAATCAAACCGAATCGAACCGAACAGTAACTATTTCTTTAAAATTTAATGGGCTAGAAGTGATTTGAATCGTATGAGTAAAATAGGTTCATTGACAAGCCTACTTAAGCTTAGGCTTGTTAATGAGCAGTTTTACTCGAATCAAAACCATTAAATAAGTATCGAACTAGAACCAAAATCGGACCGGACTATCAAATTATGTCTAAAAGTCCAAGTCTAAAGAAGGTGCAAACCGAACCGAAATCGAATCGAATCATTGTTTTAAAATTTAATGGGCTATGATCAATTTTGAATTAGTTCGAAGAAACTCACCAATCGACATCTCTCTTGCGCTCTAAATCAATAATCCTTATATTTTTCTTCAAATGTCCGTGCCAAAGCAAATGTGGCTTTTAGCATCCAAGGTCGATTTAGTTGCAGTTCCTTGCAGATATAAATTACCAATCCTGAAATATACAAGGAATTAACATTGCCTCGCACATTCCAATCACCGTATCATTTATTTCTTCAAAACCTGCATAATATTCTGCAACTGATCCAACTTGAAACAACTTAAGTAACTTTGCTTTGGGGTCCTCAAATCTTGATAATCCCAAGCGAAAGTTGAACCTTTGCAAGTTGTTAACAAGCAATTTATCTCCGTCCATTTGAACCATGTGAAAGAACATAATTGAAAATCACTACTCCCCAACAACATTGCCAAGCGTGAAATATTTGTCTATTTGATACGCCCATCATCATCTTCCCCACCAAATCTCTGAATGCATTCAAGATTTCTGCCATCGTAATTATTCCACCGACTTCATATATGCAGTTTGATGCTTTCATGTCTATTGGCCACTCACCAAATCCTTACCTTTTTTTTTGGTGGGGGTTAATAATAGCTGCAAATACACATAACAGCCCAACTAAAATCACTATATTTCCTCCAACCACCCACACAACAAAACCAATTCAATTCAAATCAACATGCCGCCAAACTGACTCTTTCCTATTCCCATTTTATCTTTTCTCCTTCCTCTTCTTTTTCTTATTTCGCTCAACCAAATAGACGCACCAACAGAAAACCACCAACAAATTCGATCTCGAATTTGTTTCGGTTTATTTTAAACAAGTTCCAGACCAAATCGAACTACATATATATATGATTTACTAGAAATCAATTTTAAACTAATAACTAAAAACTAATATGTTCTGTAGATCTTTATTGATGAATTGTCCATATTGATCTTTCAAAAAGGATACTTTCTTAAAGATAAGATGATGCTTTTTCAGTATTATGTTTTTTCACTTATAAAACAATACTTTCTCTATTTTTTATGCTTTTTTCATGCATAACACAATATTTTTCTATTCTTATAATCATGTTGTTTTCTAGTTACTAACAGTTTTTATTTGATCATCTTCCTATATATATATAGGGCTCGTATGGTATGGTGATTATGGTGTATAATATATTTATGACACATTAATATTTTGTTTGGTACAAAATACACGGCCCTTGATAAACCAAAAGCTCGACATTATAGTTTGGACATTATACAAACGAAAATTGTATCATTTTGTGTTTCATATTGAATTTGTAACTTATAACATCGTTGTCATAATATATGTGTATTAGTATAGTAGCATGGAATAAAAAAGGTAGAAAGGAATCCGAATATTCTATATACTACTTTGGATATTTTGTGAATTCTATCGAAATTGTGTGTAGTCTATTTTTGTTGGTTAAATGCAAAGTTTGATCATAATAAGTGGAGTAATGGATATTAGATACTAATCACGAGTTATTGAGATTTACTTTATCTTGACTAATTTTATATACTAGCCTAAACTTCAATTAATCCTAAAATAATACTGCCTCCGTAGAGCATGTAAATTAAGGAATATGGACTATGGTATTTTGTGAATAAAGCAGTGTGGAGACACTTTTAGATATAAAATGATTTTTTTAAGAATGTGACAAGTGACAACAGTAATGAGATGAAAATAAAAATATTGGGATAGAGGAAGTATTAGTTAAACTAACAAACTTTAAGGAATTAATTATTACTGTAAGATGGCGCTAATTTTGGGTCACTTTTTGCCTATTAGACCGTGATCCACAACTTTCGCTACTAACAACTTGTATAGGAATTAGAATATAGTTTTTTTCTGTCAGATACAAAAATAATTATTCTAGATTATTATTGTTATATTTTAAACCCGGAATTCTAGGCTAATGCCTAAAAACGGGCAGTCCGGCTTGACTATTTTGTTGGACTGCTAATTTCCAACTCATATCAACTCTTAAAGTGTTTAGGTGGAATCAATTGACATCTCTTATCAAAATGTTAAATGCAAGACAAATAAAATACAATTATACAATGAAGTTCTGCAATTTCCACTATCATAAACTCAAATTAAGGGGTGTTTGGCTAAGCTTATTTTAGAGACTTATAAGCTCCAAGAGCTTATAAGATGTTTCAAGAGCTTATAAGATGTAATGTCTCAAGTACTTATAAGTTGTTAAAGTGTTTGGATAATTGATCTTATAAGCTAGAGAAAGAATCGTGAGTTAAAGAGAGAAAATCATAGTTAGAGAGATAAAATTGACGCGATGTGAAGTTAATACTGTATGTGTAGCAAATAACGAACTATAATAAGATTATTTTGATAAATTCATAGTTGCTTATAAGTTTATGAAAAAATAAGTTAGGATTGACCAACTTATTTTTAGAGGAGCTTATAAGCTATTGGAGCATATTTTCATAGTTTATAAGCTGTTTAGGAGTTTATTTTACCAAACAGTTTGCAACAATTTATAAGCTCAACCAAACACCTCTAAGTTAAAAGAAGTAGACAATTAGACTTTCACCATGATCAAGAACTACAGACCGTGGGCTCCAACTCATTAAACATAAACCAACAACGTAGCTTCTGCATATTTTTCTCGTCATAAAGCATTACAAATGACGCGGACCTAAGCCGCATTAACCTTGTAGAGTCGGAATAGGATTATATATCAAAAGATAAACAGATATCAGAATTGTAAAGCGTAAAATCAACACGAAGATATACGTGGTTCACCAACGTTGTGTTGGCTACATCCACGGGCAGAACCGGAGAACAGATTATATTAATCGGAGATGAGAAGTACAGATTACAGATTTTGGGAGTGATTATGCGCGAAGAACTGCCGAAAAAATGAAGAATAACACTATTTTCAAAAAGGACGTCTGCTATAGCCTATAACCGCTAACATCTTCACGTGTGTGTGTCGCGAGCACGACTTGTGCATTAGTCGTGAGTCAAGTCAAATTTAACAATCTCCACCTTGACTTGAATTCTCCCTTCAGACGCATCATTACAATGCCAGACGACCAGACTTCTCAAATCTCTTTCCAGACGCATCATTACAATGCGGATAGCGGACTTCTCCTTCGCCTCGATTTTCCCTCATTTGGGCAACTAACAGATTGTGACGTTTAGCAAGTCAAAGTTGTCGAAACTTGCTATGAGGAACCGACTTGGTGAACATATCGGCAGGATTATCGCTAGATACCACCTTCATCACCGGATTCTCTTTTCTCTCTCGAAAATGATACCTCACGTCAATATGCTTGGTCCTCGTGATGGACACGATCCGCTAAGCAGATAGCACTCGAGCTATCACGAAAACGAGAGCTGATCATGATGTGAGACCTAGATCAGCGACTAACCCTTTAGCGATTCCTCCTGGCGACACATCAATGCCGTATACTACCTTGATGGTTGACAAAGTAGCTGCGACTGCAAAGTTGCTTTCCAACTAATAATGAGAACCCCAAAGTGAAAACATAACCGGTCATAGACCTCACTGCATCCACATCACCGGCATAATCGAATCGAATAGCGATCACGACTGATGAGCATTACCTCCATAGATGAGACCGACATCGGATGTACCTCTCGGTGCGGAAGATCCTCTTCCTTTGCGCCGATGTTCCTTTCGGGTTGACTCATGAACTGCGACAACACTAACGGCATGTGCAAGATCCGGTCTAGTATGAGACCATGGCGTACATCAAACTCCCATCGCATTAGAGTACGGGACTCGAGACATGTACTCTTTTTCGACTTGATTTTGGTGTATATTCGGAGGATAAATGAATATTTGTCGCACTCGAGTATCAATAGGCTTGGCGGTAGACATGCGAATCTTGACAATATCTTACGAATGTAGCTCTTCGTGACAAGAAAAGCTTCCTCCGCTCCCTTTCCTATAGATCTCCATGCCCGAATTTTCTTAGTTGCACCTGGATCCTTCATGTCAAATTCAAAGACCGAGTAAGTCCTTGACTTTTGTATATCAGATTTGGACTTAGCAGCTATGAGCATATCATCCACGTACAGAACCAGATAGATCATGGAACCATCATCAACTTTGCTATGATAAACACAGCAATCATACGAACTCCTGTTGTAACCCAACTGGAGCATATAGCTGTCAAACCTCTTGTACCACTGCCTTGGAGACTGCTTTAGTCCATATAAGGACTTCTTCAACTTGCAAACATAGTCTTCCTTTCCCGGAATATGAAATCCCTCTGGCTGAGTCATATAAATATCATCTTCCAGAATTCCATGTAGAAAGGCTGTCTTCACGTCCAATTGCTCAAGTTCCAGATTCTGATGTGCCACCATTGCTAGTAACACCCTGATGGAAGTATGTCTGACCACTGGTGAAAATATCTCACTATAGTCAACCCCCTCCTTCTGTGTGAACCCTCTTGCAACTAGTCGAGCCTTCATCGGATACCCTCGGCGGTGTGGTACCTCTTTCTTCTTAAAATCCATTTGCAAGTGACAATTCTTCTCCCTCAGGCCTTTGACCAGCTCCCACGTCATATTCTTGCCGATGATTCCATTTCTTCTCCCATTCGGTGAGCCATTTAGCGGACTCACTACCCAAGCAGACTTCTTTATATGTGGATGGTTCGTTTGGAGTTAGTTCGTCCTCTTCCACCTCATCGGCGACTTGTAAGGCATAAGTCACCATATCCTCAAACCGATACCTCGAAGGAGGTTTCACGCCGATTCTCACGGCCTGTGAACAGCTATGCTCGTTTGCCGAGCATCCGGATGGACGTCGAGCTAGTTTGAAGATCCGAATGGGCATCGAACTCTCGCTCTCTGTAGTGGTAGTATGTTGATGATCATCTCCACCTTGGGTTGTAATTTACTCACATCGGAGTAACTTGTAGCTCCACCGTTTATCAACACTACTACAATTTTCTACAACAAGAAGCAGCGGTGGGGTTAAGCATAGAATTTTCATCAAATACAACATTTCGACTCACTATGACTCGACTCTCGAAGATGACCAAATTCTATAACCCTTAACTCCATCCCGTACCCACAAATATACCCTTCTTAGCACGTGGTTCTAATTTCCCTCATTTACATGATAATACACAATAGAACCAAAAGCTTTTAACACAATATAATCTGCGGGTTTGCGGACCATACCTCATAGGGTGTCTTGCGATCGATGCCGATATGAGGGCCACGGTTGATCGATAGCAGCGCCGTACTTACGCCTCCGCCCAAAACCTTCTTGCTAAACCGGCATTAGAGAGCATGCATCTCGCCTCTCCAACGATGTCTCGATTCATACGTTACGCCACACCATTACTGCTGCGGTGTATCTCGATGGTGCGATGACGAGCAATGCCCTCATCCTGCAGAACTCGTTGAACTCGGTGAGCAATTCCAAACCATTATCGGTTCGAGTCTCTTGATTTTCTTTCGATCGATTCTCTACCAAGGCCTTCCTTTGCCAATCGCTTGAAAGCTTCACTCTTATGTTTCATCATAATCACCCAAGTCATTCTTGAGTAATCATCAATCATAGATACAAAATATCTACCGCCTCCGATAGATTCGACTCGAGGCGGACCCCAACAATCCATATGGATGTAATCAAGAATCCTCGGTGCGATGAACACCTTCTTTGGAAATTTGGTGCGGTGGAGCTTCCCAAAGACGCAATGTTCGCGAATTCAAGATTCGCACTTGATGCCCGGATAGAAAATCCCGCTTGACGAATTTGCATCCCTTTCTCCCATATGCCCAAGCCTCATATGCCACGGTCGGGTCGTATCCTTAGCTCGAACCTCGGATGATGCAATGAAATGTAACTCGTCACGCGGAACCTCTCAAGAAATATAAGGTTCCACGCTTGAGCCGTGAGAACCACCTTTGAACCCGATAAATATTCACGACTCACCGCCCGCCTTGAAACCGAAACCTCGCTATCAAGTAGACTAAGAGATATCGATTCTTCGTCATCGTGGAACATGTCGGACGTCGTTCAAGGTGCATAAAACCCCATCATGTGTCACGACATCGATTGAGCCAATCCCAACAACTGCGGGCGACCTTTGTTGGCCATAGTAACATTACCACCATCTACACGCTCATAAGTCGAGAAACACTCCCTGCTAGGACAAATATGATAGGATGCCCCGGAATCTAGAACCCACACACCATTGTGGTGTGATAGTTCATCAGCAACCAGAGCAAGATCTTCTTCAGAACTCCCGTCATTCTCACCACTCTGCTGACCGGCTGATACCGGTACCTTTCTCCTGGTGATGATGCTTCTTCTTCTTAGGACAATCATTTTTCCAATGTCCTAGTTCTTACTGAAGATTACAAATGTCATCGGTTTAGGACCTCGAAATTTTTATAGTTCGACTTTTTTCTTGCCAAACTTCTTATATCCTTTAATAGTAACATTTAACCCGGATGCGATTTTACGTAATAGAACCCGAACCGGATGCTGATGACGATCTTCTACTATGAAGAAGCGGACGAACCTCTTCTAGAGACAAATTATCTTTCCGTAATAAACGACTCAACAAAATTCTCATATAGGCGAGCGATGATACCAACAAAATTAAGCAAAGATCTTCATCATCAACTTTAACATCAATATTTCGCAAGTCTAACAAAATCATATTCAATGTATCAAGATGATCCCGTAGAGATGTACCTTCCGCATATGCAGACGACAGACGACGTTGCTTGAAGCAACTTGTTGGTTAGAGACTTTGTCATGTACAAGCTCTCCAACTTCTTCCGAGACCGATGGTTGTTTCACGATCGGCAACCGATGAGCACGTCATCGGACGACCACGACATGATAGTAGAGTGAGCCTTTTCCTCCGACATCCCACTCGACATCACCAACTTCTCCTCTCGGTTTATCGATAACGGAGCCCACAAACTTTGTTGTTTGAGCAACGACGCATTTTGATCGCCATAGACCAAAACTATTTCTCCGGTGAACTTGTCGACTTTTACGTTAAGCGCAGACATCTTTTGAGCGGAACAGAAATCCTAACGGTAGCGGACGACAACACGGAAAGCTCGATACCACTTGTAGAGTCGAATAGGATTATATATCAAAAGATAAGCGGATATCGAATTGTAAGCGTAAAATCAACACGAAGATATCGTGGTTCACCAACGTTGTGTTGGCTACATCCACAGGCGAGCAGGAGAGCAGTTATATTAATCGGAGATGAGAAAGCTGATTACAGATTTTGGGAGTGATTATGCGCGAAGAACTGCCGAAAAAATGAAGAATAACACTATTTTCAAAAAGGACGTCTGCTATAGCCTATAACCGCTAACATCTTCACGTGTGTGTGTCGCGAGCACGACTTGTGCATTAGTCGTGAGTCAAGTCAAATTTAACAAACCTTCTGCCACGCGGGCCGGGCCAAGAGCGCGGCGGCCCAGGCCGCCACGCACGGCCGCGCGTCGAACACAGCTTTAACCTTGGTCTTCATCAGGTTGGCGATTATCGGAATGTGGTGCAGATCAGCCAACGAGAAGTCGTCGCCGCCCAAATACTTGGACTTCGCCAAACGGGCCTCGTACACGTCGAGAACTGCCGCTAGCTGCGTTTGCCCTGCTCGACGACGGCGTCGTCGACGGGCATTCCTTCATGGGCTTCACCAGAATCTCGAAGCTCAGTTTCTGGCCGGCGGCGTCGAATTTCTGAGACTCGACCTCCAACCAGAGTCCGATGATGGCCATCTTCTTCGGATCCTCCGAGATTAGCGGAATTCCCTTGTCGGCGTAAGCATGCGCGATGTATCTGGTTATGGCCCTCGATTCTGCAACAAAAAAATTTGCGATGTCAATTCATTGAACAGTTAGAGTGCGAGGCTTTTTTATTTTATTTCTACCTACCGAAGAGCTTCAAATCGCCATCTTCGAATCCTGGAACCTGGCCGAATGGCTGAATCGGAAAAACAAATGTGGGTCAAAGTAAGAGAAAATCAATTAAACAAGCTGCAAAACACACAATTATGCTTACGTTGATTGAGATTAGGGGCTCCTTCTTCTGCTGGCCGGTTGCTAAATCGACCACCACCATCTCGTAATCGAGGCCTTTCTCTGCTAGGCAGACAAGAACCCTTCTCGCTGCGGGAGAGAAAGGGTGGCCGTAGACCTTGATCGCCATTGCTGCTGTGTTGAAGAATAGAAGAAGTGAGAAGAGTTCAGTGATGAGTGAGAGTGGTTTGTGGAGGAAGATGAGTGTGAGGAGTAGTGCTTAAATAGAGATGGGATCTCAATCATTTGACTTTTTACGGATTAAGTTACTCCATTTCCGGTTTTAATATTATTACACGAGATCCTATGGTATCGATTATATATATTTTCTCTATTTTTTATTATTATTATTATTATTATTATTATTATTATTATAATAGACGATCGGTCAAGTCTTGATTTTTAATTTTACTATTCATTTTGAAGTTAATAGTGGAAAAATTCTAGAATATATATGTACATTATACTCACCTCTTATCACAATATTTATTAATTTAATTTATATTAATAAAATTCTAGAATATATATGTACATTATACTCACCTCTTATCACAATATTTATTAATTTAATTTATATTAATAAATTATTATCATATAAAATATGATATAATATATCTATATGTTGTATAAAAGTTCTCGTCACTAGTTAAAGAATAATATTATTACACGTCAACAACACTCCTCGTGTGATCACAAATGGTGGGCAATAGTAACATAAAGAAGAAGATGATATAAAGAGTAACATAAAGAACTAAGCTATTTGAAATAGAAAAGAAAATTTTATCCATAATTATAAATAATATTAAATTCTAATCATTTATCGTATTATATGTCAAATTTACTTATAATAAAATTAATTTATTATTACACACAAGCACCCAATACACACACATAGCGCTACCACCACAACGGTCACCACCATTCTTTCTTCATGGTTGACTCTCCACCGAGATCTACCGCCCACCCTTTCTCGTTTTCTGTCAAATCACGAATGTATAATTTTTACTGTTACATGATTAAGGGTATTATAGTAAAAGTAACTAGCATTTCATATATTTTTTATAAGAAGGAACACTTTTTATTAGATCAAATAGTATTTTTAAAGTTGGCCATAATATATTTATTTTATTTATATTAACTAAAAGTAGAGGTGGCAAAGTAGCGGGCCGGGCCGGGCCGGCCCCGGGCTCGTCGGGCTTTTAAATTTTTCGGGCATGGTCGGGCCGGGCCCAAAATTGTCCAAGCTTAAAAATATGAAGCCCAAACCAACCCGGACGGGTTTTCGGTATGAGAACTTTTAGATAATTTTTTAATATATAAAATTAATATTTTAAATTTAAAAAAATAATATCATAACTCCTTAACTTAAATAAAGAATCAGTGATGAGAATATTTTAATCTTACTTATTCTTATGATAATGCTTCTTATATATCTTGACCTATTTATATATTCATGCGATGATATTGTAATGCAGTATGATTTTAATTCTTTAATTTAAGGAGAAAAAAATAGTAAATACAAATCAAAGATAAATGATATTATTAAACGTCAATCCGACTTATACTTATAAAATGATAGAACAAAATAAACTAATTATACTGTATATATTTAAGATCAATGATTCAAAATAGATTTTACATACTATAAGATCATTAATCATCAATGTATATATTTTTGGAGATCATTTCTCTTAGGAATTATTTTTGAATGATTTATTAGGTTATTATTTTTTACAGAATTTATTTTTCTAACCAGTATGTGAATTAGTAAGAAAATTGTTTCTATACAAAATAAATAATTATATAAAATATAATTAATATTATTAAAAAAATATAGATATGTATATTAAAATAATATTATAAATATATATATTTAATAAAAATCGGGCGGGCTTTTTTAGCCCAAAACTCCGGGCTTTTTTGGCCCAAAGCTCGGTAGGCCCGGGGTTTTTTTCGAGCGGGCTTTTTAGGCACGGTTTTTTTCGGGCCTTTAATTTTGAAGCCCAAACCGGCCCAAATCCCGGGTACCCCGGGCGGGCTTTTTGGGCCGGGCTCATTTTGCCGGCTCTAACTAAAAGTCAATTTAGGGAGTATTTGGTTTCTCAATATTATATTGGTTTGAGGTCACCCGAAATTAATTTTGTCATAGAGGATGCCAAGACTCATAAGGCAAAACTAATCATAAGTGGCATCATCTCGAAATTAAGTACAGACTAAGAGGTGTTTGGCTGTTTATAAGTGATAAGCCTCATTTTACTTGATTTATAAGGCTATATTCATTTCGTTTCTAATTGATAAGTGATATTTTGAGCTGTCTTTCGATATATTTATGTTTACCTTGGAAGATATTATGCCTTGTGTATTTCATGTCATTTTAGCATAGGTTTTGATGTCAAAATGTGGATCACGATAAATAGGAATCACTAGCCCGGTCGTGAGCTCGTGCGAAGATGAAGCTGTTTGAAAACGACATTGAATATGACGTAATGGATTTGACAAGGATGGATTTGCAAAGTTTATTATGTTAAAGAGCATCTCGATAGGAGTCCATAGGCGCAAACGGATCGCAATTGGTCCAAACGAGAGAAGCGGGCAAGCAAGTCAAGCGCAATGAGCGAGCGAGAGTATGGCTCATGAGTTATGCTCGCGACCAAAGGTCGCGATGCTAACTCATGAGGAAGACCGAAATTTCAGCATTTTGAAGTTCGCGTGGCGCCTTGGCTGGGGTGTCTCATGAGCACCTTGCGCGCGGCGTAGGTTTTAATTTATACGTATATATACATGCGCGCACAGAGAGGAGGATTATACGAGCTTATTCCACAAGAGATTACAGAACCCATTTAGCTTTTCTTTCTTTTATTTCCTTTGGCACTTTTTTATTGATTAGTTCTTTAGTTTTGTTTTTGAATTGCTGTTCGATTCCAGGTTTCAAAGTTTTGTTTATTTAAGTCAGTTTTTCTTCCGGATTCAATTCGCGACATTGTTCATCGTGGAATCTTACGGTTTTATCTATTTAATTCAATTTATGCTTTATTTATTTATTCATTTATTTATTTATTGCTTAAATAATTTAATTATGTGTAGCTAAATTCCGTATTGATCCTAGGGTTTTGTAACAGCCCGTCAACCCAAAGGACAGATTAGCAGAGACTGTTACTTGGAACGAGGTTAAGAAACAAAGTAATGACATAGAACACTGAATTGCGAGATATATATATAGAAATACTTCTAGAACTTCAAGCGTTTAAGGTTTGACAAAACATGTTATATATATGACTTCATAATCTAGCAGCGGAAAACATGTGAAGTACACATGTGACGATGTATACTCAAGGTTCTACTATCAGCAACAAAGGATCCGACTGCTCAACACTGCTCCATCCCATCAATC
Organism: Salvia rosmarinus; assembly: GCA_036937905.1. Lineage (NCBI taxonomy): Eukaryota > Viridiplantae > Streptophyta > Magnoliopsida > Lamiales > Lamiaceae > Salvia > Salvia rosmarinus. Next base: position 126,329 of record JAODLM010000507.1, read on the forward strand.
AACTCAACCTGCACATTTAAAAACAAACATGCAGGACTGAGTACAAATAATGCACTCAGTGGGCTCATTGCCAAAAACATTTTATCAACTTTAAATTACACTGTCCCATCATGGTAAGACACAAGGGTTTTATTGAAAAGGTCTTGCGCTTACTAAAACATTTTCTCATTTCTCAAAAACATCGCTGCAGCAGCATTTTCTCTTTGTATGATCCATATCGTTCTCATCTCATATAAACATTATCATCTCATAAACTCATCTCGCACCATAGAAGGTGGCCACCTTCTACGGGCGCATGACCGACCGAAATTGTCCTTTCAAAGACACAAATACCTTTCTTGTGCACGTAACCCCAGCTGTGTATTCGCTTCCCAGAGGGTCCGATATCGATTTTCTCATAAGTTGGGGGCGACCGACAACTTAAGTCATTTCTCGGTTGGCGAACCAACACTCGATAGGATTCATACATAAAACATAAACACTTTGGGCAGATAATCATATCACTTCTCAACATCATTTCTCAACTGAAAGCTTTGTAAATAAACACTTTTCATTTCGAAGAAAGCATCGTAAATAAAAGAGTTTTGAAGAAAAGCCCACCTGGTACGTAGCTTTTCAACAAAGTTCATTTCTAACGTCAACGATCACGTCGCGTTCCACTACGTAAGAAACTATTTTAGTACGTCGGTCACGTTTTTCTAAAACACCAAAGTCTAATAAGATTCAGGGATCTCTCTAATCAATTCAAAACGTCTTACACGTCTTAGCGTGTCTAATCATCGTAAACCGTACTCCTACTAGACGTATCACATCACATTGATCACGTACTAACGTATTTCATACGTTTAGACTTTAGTCAACGTCTTTGACTTTTATTAACATATATATTCGAATTATTCATATATATCAATAAGCTTTCATACAAAGCGATTTTCAATCGATTTCTAATCATATTATCATAAGTCTCGATTTTTCACATTATTCAACAATCATACTTAATAATACGCACAAGTATGATCTAACTTGATCATAACACTTTACTTTTCAACCTTACGTCATTTAATAAATTGTTTCGACGTAAACATAACATAACTCATTCTAAAAATCACATAAATTCATAGTATGTCTAAAACATATTTTTAGAACATATTATGTGATTATACTTGATAAAATAAATCCAAAACATCATTTCCTATAACATATTATTTTCGGCACTTTTGGTTTATTAACCAAAACTTGTGCATAAATTCTCATAAATTCACATAACACACTATATTAACATATGATCAATAGTATGTAATAATATTGATCATAGAAAATTGTACACCACTTAATTTCACTATATATTTTTCGGTTATTTTGAAAAATATAGTAAACATTTTTCAAAAATTCCAATTTAATCACATAGCACATAATCATCACCATATATCGTCACTATAACATAATTTTCATCATATGTGAATTATTCATCAAGATATCTTAGACTCATATTTTGAAAATATGACTTAGGTTCAATTAATTTTTAAAAACTCCAATAAATTCATACAACACTATATTATGAATCTACATCATTAATATGCTATAATATCACTTAATCATGAATTATACTTCAACATGTGCTCATCTTATAATTTTCGAAAATTCTAAGAACATGTAGTTTTCAAAATTCCACATAAAATCATCTGACTTTAATACTTCCAACTATGATTAATTCATGCTCAAAACAACAATTAAAAATCATTCTCATCAACATATGATCCTATAAGTTTTCGGTCATATCATATATTTTATAACATGCTCAACTTTGTGATAAATTCATAATATATGCTTAGAAACATCATATAAACATAATTTCTAAACAACTTAGCATATGAACATAATTCCTTAAAATTTCATCATAAATAAACTAAGCTCATAACATATGATTTTATGGATGAAAATCAAAGATTCTACTATGTATACAAAGCTCGTAACGTTTCTAACATTTTAATCGGAATCGATTATCGGCGGAGACGTTTTTCTATCTAAGATTTGGGAATAAAATGTGATGAACACCCTCATATTTTTCTCTCTATTTTTCGGCAATAAGGGATGCAAATGGGAGAGATGTTGATCTTATTCCAATATTTATAGACCTTGCCACTTGGATGGTAAAATATCTTAAGTAATTAAAATGATTACATTTCCTAATTTTTTCCAATATTTCGGCTATCAAGTGGTAATAAGAGACGAGATTTTATTTTATCCCAAAACTTTATTTGATATGTCACTATGCCACATGTTTAATACACATTATCATTACTATTGCATAATAGGAAATCATCACGTATACCATTTGTATATAGGTGTCGGCCTTCTCATAAATTAAAGGGATGAATTTATTTATTTACACTATCATATACTTTAATAATACCTTAGAATAATATCATTTTTGAAAAGTCAAATATTTACACTTTGACTTAATTTGATTTCACACTTGTTCACACTACTTTGTCAAAATTTTCGCCTACTAGCAAACAAAGGCCATAGTTACTTGTTCAATTTGGATACATACTCCACCTTATCTTATAAAAATATCTTATCAACATAATAATAACATAGCATTAATTAGAGCATGATATTTTCATCTATTTCATACTTAATTGTCAAAGTTTTCGGCCATATTGGCCAAAATGATTCCAATTGCACAACTTGATAATTATATCTTATCTTATGCATTAATAATGTATCACTATCATAATTATTACATAGCATCATCAAAGATAAGGATTTAATTCACCTAACTCATATAAATGAAACTTTCGGCACTTTTGTCTTCAAGTGGCCTCCCACATACAAGTTGATAATACACCTCTTCTTATCCTTAATAATATCTCCATAATATAATTATTACTATACATCATCATTTGGATAAGAATTAAATTTAATTTCTCACATATATGAAATTTTCGAGAACTATATATAGCTATAATGCTATATATTTTATTTTCTTGTAATAAATTGCTAATATATAGCTATGTGACATATTATAAGTCTTAGATGATGAATTACATTATAGAAAAATATTTAGAACAATTCTAGATCACAAACCCTAATTTTTTATTTTTAGGGTTTTCGAAAATTAGCTAAATTGTTCAATCTGTATTCCTTAATTCTCTAGCATTATTTTAATGATAATAATGCTCTTATTACATAAAATAATCATAGGAATTTAAATAATATAATTCCTTGATCATTAGGCTAAGTTATCGAATCGTCTCAAAATGTTGACGTTCGAAACGTCTCAAAACGTTCCTAGTTGATTCATCTCTAAAATGTTCAAAATAAAGTTGTAATCACTTTATTTATTCCTATAATAATAAGGAATATAAATTCTAAGCTTCGTTGCTTAGAAAATATCATAAGACTAACTATCGAATTTAATCGACGTTAGAATAATACTTTTGAATGAAAGACATCAACTATATTCCTTAATTCACTAATCATTAGTGAATATGGTCTTAAGATCCTCGTATCTCGGAAAGTCGAAATCGAGCTTTGATAACTTATTATTTCAATTACGAAATAAAACCTTAATTCGCGATTTTATTATCGCATTTTGGCGTTTAAAAACTCGGGGTATTACAGGTTTGTATGTCTGACTAGATTTATATAATTGATCTGTTGAAACTGTTTTGCCTTCCCATTCATGATTTATAATTCTTGGCTTTAATTCTCATGTGTTGGTATCTGATCAATATTAATGCATGCTAGTTATGTGATTGATGTCTTGGCGGAATTAATTGCATAATCGATTTCTTGAATTAATAATACAGTTTTTGCCTTGAGACCTGGCGGAGATAGGTGAACTGTAGGAGGTTAAATCTTTGTGTGCTTTTGGTAATTAGCTTACTTCTCTTGAGACCCGACGGAGATAGAGTTTAGGTGAACCTAGTACTATAGGCTGTCCTGGCGGAAACTATGGTTACATTAGTGATCCTTCATATGAATGTTAATTAAATTGGTAAACAGGTTAATAGGTTAATTATGTGAATCTGGTTAGGTTAAGTACATCCCTAGGATCAGTCTTTTATATCTGGTTTTATTCCTATTTATTTTCGAGTCTAGTTGTATTATTTTCTCTCTCTTGATATTTTGTTGCCTGGATAATAATCAAGATTCTGTGTTGATTATTCGCCGTGTTCTCGAGTCGCAGTCCCTGTGGATACGATATATATACTTGCTGTTTTACTATCATTTATTTGGTAGGAATATTAGCGATCAATAAGCTCTAAAAAAAACAGCTTATAAGCTCAGCCAAACACCCTCTAAGTCAATCCAACAAAACCACATATCATGAGACTAAGTCATGTTTAATTCATCAAACTGAACACCCTTTAGACTATTAATCTCTGTATGATCTATTGTTGTCATAAACAAAACAGTAATATAATATATAAAAAATATTAAATGTATAACATAGCACATAGTTCATATTTCTATCAGAAAAGAATTATTATAAAAGTTTTTTATAATTTATTTGAGGTACTAATTTCAAATATATATAGAGATAATGATAATAATAATAATAATATTGACAAAAAATGACTATCATACTAGATATGACCTATGTAAATCTCAATCGTGTGGAGGTGCTAGAAGAAAGCGTTGAAATTTGCACGTTTTGGTAGATAGCGACGAGGTAAGTCTAACCTCCACGGAGAAATTATGCCACTACATCAGTAGTTTGGACTTTCTATTAAATTTAGTGTTTCACTTTATTTGTATGCATTAATTATGTGTTTAGTTTTATTTGAATCCTCACGATCACAGTGTATAAATTTCATCTTCTTTAGAATAGTTTCTTATAAATAATAGATAAAATCCTCGTTATTTCTTAATCGTTGAATCATCATAATTTATCTTATTACATTTTCATGAAATTAGAGTGTGAAGGCTTCTAGAAAAAAGCTTCTCCTTTTGAAACAAATTGTGTGTTTAGTTTGGTCGCCACCATTGAACAGATCACCGTGTAATAAAACATGTATGACACACAAGAGAGCTCCTAATATTTACAAATTTATTATGTTAGAAAACTCTTTAAAAAATAATATAGGTATAATTTATTATTCAGGAAAAGGTTAGATATGGCATGATCCAGAACCTTCCTAGTTGGTGCCTAGCCCCTTTCTTAGGCATTAAATATAGATGAATTTTTGGTGGTTCACACCGTCCCGCATTTTCCATTCTTTAACAAATAACAAGTCTTCCTTCTTTTTATAAATAAAAATAAAAATAAACTGAAAAACTAGTTTTAGACCGAAGGGAAAAGCATGGTAAATTCGATTTACTCCGATCTCGGTTTTCTTTATTTAGGTTTTTAAAAGATAAATTAACGTATAATTTTGTCGAGTTTTGACATAGAATTATTTTCCATTGTTTGTTTTTATATCGAGATGATGTATTGAATCTTATATGTGTAATTTATATTTCATCGTATTTTGACAGTGAATCACTTAACATTGTAATTTATAAGTAAAATTCTAAAAACAACTTCATATTTGGCTATGATTCAATCATCATAAGTTGTTGAGCATGGCGGAACACAAAGATGAAGCGAAATGATGAGATTATGGTTCAATCACCCAGATCGTTGATTGTGGCGGTGCACGACCGATGAACCGAAATGGTGAGGTAGAATTCAACCATCGAACTAATCTAAAATGTATATACCGTTACGACATAAACTTGATTAAAATTATTTTAATGTTAATTATTATTTCAAATCCGAATAAGTTGTTACAATAATTCATTGTAATAATAAACACATTAATAATTAGAATACATAATAAAATATTAAAAATAGATAAAATTTCACATAGGCATGTTGATTAATGTTCGAACTCGTTTAGATTTTATATACTTGTACATGTCCAAAACTTATTAAAGTGATTTTATTACCTGTTTTCATCCCAAACATGTGTAGCCATATTCATCGTTACATAAAACTTGAACATTATAGAGTACATCGTAATAATAAATAATATAAACATTTGCTAATAACAATTTTTTTGTCTCATACTCATATAATAATATCTATTAATTATCCGAACTCATCAAATTTATAAATATAAATAGTCACAATAATTGATTAATACCCGTACCATTAGAAGGTAGAAAAAAGTTAATAGAGAAAATAAAGAAAAAGATTTAGACTTTAATATGTATGAGTAGATATGAAATAAATTTTTCAATATTATTGTTTATATTATATTGGTCCACCTATAAACATTAAATATATAGGTACAGAAAATCCAATCGGTAGCCCATGATATAGTTTCGGATGAATTCATTTGAAATTATGGAGACAGACAATATCCTATCTAGAGCCGGTAAAATTGGCCGGCCGATGGGCTGACCGAGTACCGAATTAGGGTTGGGTTGGGCCGTAAAATAGTGGTTCGAAAAAATCGGTACAAAAAAAGCCATCATATATCCATGGGTGACTTTGGGGCTAAAAGCCGGGGTTAACGGGCCAAAAGCCCACCCACATATTTAATTTTTATATTTTATATTAGTAGTAAATACTGAAATAGTAAATATAGAAAATAAAATTGATGTTAGTAGACATAATTTATCTTATTTATTTTGAAATTGATGTTAGTAGACTTAATTTATTTATTGTTATCATATTTTTGAAATTAAAATAATATTTTAGTAAATTAAATATTGGATTTTTTGGGTGGTGATGGATGGGATAAATTTGCTGCTGGCTACTATATTTTTAATTGATAGCATTTGGGCGGGGGCCAGCCCGACCCAGTAAAAACAACAAGCCCGATGGGTCGGGCCGGGCCGGGCCGATCCGCCCCTTTTGCGAGCTCTAATCCTATCACGTTTTTTACACTTTTACTTTCTGACGACCTTTTTATTGGATTTTTAATCGACATTGTGTGACATAATAATGACTATGAATGAGCAGATCAAGATAAGATTCCTCCTCACCTACTCCCAACTCCCTACTTCATACACTCACTAAAATGAAGAACGAATATGATCCCGGTTTGTAAACAAAGGGCATGAGTTTGAATCCATTAAAATTATTTTTGGTCAAGTCTGTTGAATGTGATTATTCTAGTACAAATTGCATTTACCTATGTTGTTTTCTCATTCATAATAGTCCTAGTGCAAGTGATTCAAGTGATTTTGGATACATAAATTAAAGAGGATTGTGTTTTATGTATAAAATTATGTATTATAAAATTCGAGATACTTTTATATGTAAAATACTTTTTTATTATGAACTACTTAGTATGAAACAATCTAAAAATGAATACAAGTTACTTAAAGCATGATGAAAGAAGTATCTTTTAAGACAATTCATAATTTATTATATAAAAATAGAATTTATCCAAAGGACATACTCTAAAGTGGGACAATTTTTTCTCACATCTCCAAAAACAAAATGGCATGCAACACTTGATTTCAGCTCTTTTAATTTGTAGACTACCGCACATAAAGAATTTACTCATACGCATATGAGAGGCATCACTAAAATGAAGGGGCAAAACGATTAGATATACATAAAAAATTATATATATCCATCCGCACGATACAAATAGACAAAAATATCATTTTATATTAAAAAAAATATTATTTATTTTTTATCATATAATTAATAAGTATTATTTGTATTAGAAAAAAGTATCGACGTCGGTAAAAAAACCCACCTCTTAGATATTATGGAAACACCTCACCGACACTCCGCCATAAAATAAAATGAGTGAAAATACTATTGTGTCCTTGAGGGGTAAGATTATATCATATGAAACCGTCCGACTTTTGTAACCATTGGGGAACCTACTTTAATATTTTTGTCACGTGTAATCCATGCATTAGTTACTGTGTTTACCTCTGACAGGATAAACCATTTTTATTGGATTTTATTCTAACTATTATTCACCCTTTGTTCACATAATATTCTTATAAATACCACAAAAGCGTAACATTACCTCAGATATACTTGCTAATACATACGTCAATTTGTCCAAGTGACTGAAGTGAGTAATTTAGCGAATATAACATTACCTCATATTTAATTGATAAAGTGACCGCGAGAAATATACTTTGTTGTAGTTCCTCGCCAACTGGATTTTGTAAAAGAGAATAATACTTTTCAGAAATGTATACCCTCAAAAAGGTGATAATTCTGAAATTTAACCATGTCTTTAAATAAGAGTAGAAGTTAATATCTCTGAAAAGAAAAAACAATGAAAGTGAAAGCGCACACTTCATCAAAATCAAAGAAACTGTAAACGCTAGAGATAGAAAAGATAGTGAAGCCGCGGTAGCAGATGACATAAAACAATAAATGTAGAATCAGGCAGATATTGTTGTTATTCCCATTTTACAAATACTAAACTGGTTATAGATTAAACAGTTTCACTCTGTTGGTTGCATTTACATTGGATATTTACAACATCATTGTGAACCCACAAATTAGCAGCGGAAAAACATTAGCAGTAGAGGCAGGGACGGTAGCATGATACTTTATTCTGCTAAAATGCTTCTTCTGGCTTCAGAAAATTGTGATACTCTAACTGTGTCATCTCCCCACCACTCCCTGGCTCGAACTTGCACTGGTAGAAACTGCATATACATCCCACCAACAAATCAAGTATATTTTCTTCCCTTCAACAACTAATTACCAACCACCAACAGAGACCTCTGGCGGCTAGCCGACTTTATATATAGAATATGTGTGTGTTTGTACAAATGTTGATATCACTTGCTACAAAGGAATATATAAAGGGCAATATATTGTGGGAAGCAAATGCAAACTGTCCACCAAAGAAATCAGATGGCCTTTCAACTCTTGTTAGTACACTCCCTCTCAAGTTATTAAGCATCATCACTTCAGAGATTAAATCAGTGCCATTTAATACTTCAATCCTAATCTAGTTTCGAGTTTATTCTCTATCATCATTTATTTCATTTTGATGTATTTCTTAACAACCGTAAATATGTCTAAAACAAACCTTAAATGAAGTCAGAGGAGTATCAGGTTTACAAGGCAAATGAATTGCAACATCACATGCCCACCTAGCCAGCCCAACTTAAATAATTGCATCTTAATATCAGGTTTACAAGGCAAAGAAATTGCAACATATCACCACCTCGAGAGGTGGTTGACAACCACAGATCATTATTTTATTCTTTAAACCTAACAGTTATTATGATGCTTCATTATTCATCTTTTCTTCCGCTATTATATCCTTTTACTTAAATGAAAAATGTGTAAAGTTGACTGATGTTAGAACCCAGCCAGTCCATTTCAACAGGTTAGCCAATCTAACCAGTCTTTATCCAGTTTATTCTGCAGCTCGTTTAACATTAGAATAGGACCAGTCCTGTCAGAGGTTTGTGATTTAAACAAAGCCAGGAGCCTATCAGCTGCATGTAAATTTGGAAAAATAAAAACTTCCAAACTAACCTTCCATCCAAGCCAAGAATAACCACTGTATTCTTCTGGTGACCAAACGCAACAATATATTGATATCCTTCAGGTAAACGAAACTGAGCCACTGACCATTCTGAGCTGAAATATTTAGGAAGGACTCCTGCCGAAACAAAAGAAAACTGATTCAGGCCCAGAAGTGTTCAAAGAGAGGCAGTACATACTTTCAATTTCCTCGTGAATGCCAATTAGCCATACTCTCAGTAGAAGACAAGGGTGGAGATACAGGTCTGTTTACAAGCTAACCATCAAATGGGAAAAGCAAAGAAAAAGGAAGAAAGAAGTCAAATAGAATTTTTACAGGAACCCAGAAAACAAGCTCTTCAAAGCAACACCAAATGAAAACATGCAGTTGCCAAGATTTGACAATGGACAACATGCATGGTTTAAGGAGATTCAGATAACAAGATCAATTTCCAAATCAATGCGATAATGATGCTATAGAACAAGTATGCTAATGTGTACTTATAAGTTATCTTTCAGTCTTCCATTAGTACTTGTGGAAAAGAATCAATCAATTTTCTTCTGAACTCAGAAAATCCAAAGCAACCAATTTACAAACTCCACAATAAAGTAAAGGCCTGCAATATTTCATTAATAAGAGTATAACTGAAACAAGCATTATACCTTTAATGAAAGACAGTGAAGAACCTGCGGCCACAGCAGAAGGGTTTGTATCAGGAGGACTGTCTGACCTCTCGCTTCCAACATTTCCAGAGTTAACCTTAAGGCTGAAAACATGAACAGTACCCTTATCACTTGACACTGCTAACCACTGAGCAGTGGGTGAGAATGCCACGCTATATATTTCTGCCCTATCTGCACCCCTTCGGACCTGCAGTATTTACAAGTGGGGTCTTCTTAGATAATTTTTCCATGGATTGAGCATATAATAACAAACAAACTGATCGAGGCACAACACATAGAAAACAAGAAATAAAATCAGAATCCAATTTTCTTCCTCACTTCAGAACATTAGCATTGTCACCAACATACGTTAACAATGATATATCACTAGTCCATGCCATATAACATACACAAACGAACCAAAGAAAGAAATCAACATGAAGGTTAGATTATAGCAATACTCTAATCCATTCGATGTTAGCTCATGAGAGAAACAAAGGGGCCCCAAAATCCACACTCTCTCCCACATATTCCAACAGTAATGTTATCTAAATGGCTCTTACCACATCCTCAAGACCATGTTTTGAAATAACCAACATTAGCATTCACTCCTCAATCAATGGCTCTTACCACATCCTCAAGGCCATGTTTTGAAATAACCATCATTAATATTCATTCCTCAATCACATAATCGATGCTTACACAAATGAATGAATGACTAAAGAATCCAATCGCTGGTTGCTTCCCAATAACTTTTCATAACTGGACACATACTTAAATTGAGCTGTAAAAAGTATGTATGAATTAAATTCACTCCATGGCTCACCAAGTGCATATTACCATATCAAATCTGATCAAGGTCTGGCCACAAAATTCATTGGCATTGCATGTATTTGCACCCTAGCTAACAAACTTAATAGGAACTGCACATGTGAAGCTGTTCGTGTCTGCAACGACACAAATCTTGGCATACCTCAAGTACATTGCTACCGTTGAATGAATTAACTAACATGGGCGCTTTTATCGGACATTAATTAGAATCAATTCAAGCTCAATCGCCTACATTATATGACTAACAAAAAACGTTACTAACATAAACACCAATTTACCTCCTGCAGCAAACTCCCATCGTGTGTATTATATATCCTAACCAGCGTCCCTTTACTGCTAGCAGTTGCCAGTAGATTCCCGTCTTGCGAGAGTGTAAAGCACGCAATTCTGGAATCATGAGCCATGATAAATTTAGTCCTCTTTGATGCGTAATGTTCCACCCTAACCTGCCCCTTCTGCAGCCCCGGACAGACCAGCACAAACGATCCCGCAACTTGCGACACTGCACAGAGTCCCTTGGGATTCGCAATAGTCTCAATTTGATGCAACAGCTTCAAATCCGCGAAATTGTACACAAAAATCTTCTGCTCGAGAATAACAATAATTCGATCCTCCGCAGTCGAACCCCGCGCACTTCAGACCTGAAGGAAAGCTCCCAATGCACCTGCTCTGATGATCGTCCCAAATCATGACCTTATTCAGCGGATACTGCGGTGAATCGCCACCGCCGACTAGCGCAAGGATATTGCAGCGGAAAAGCATCTCGACGGCGCCAACTCCCCGCCGTTCCCATCGAAATCGCGGCGGAAGATCTCGCGGAAGGATCGCAGTTATAGATTCGGAAGCCGCGGTCGGTGCCGGTGGCGAAGCAGCCGTAGTCTTGGTTGAAGGAGACATGGAGGAGCTTGATCGGGCTAGGGTTTGGGTTGGGGCTGGGAACGGCGGGATTATTTTGGACGCCATGGAGGAATCGCGGTCGTCGGTGTCGGGAACGGCGTCGTAGAGGATCCTCCGTCGTCCGGTGGCGTGTCGGGCTGGAGGCGCTCCTGCTGCTGCTCGAGGTAGGGCTGGAGCATGGGAGAGATCAGAGTGGGGTTAGGGTTTGGATGGGAGGAGAGGCTGGAAAAGGTGGCCATGGCGCTGGCGGGGACCTGGATGGAATTACGGGAAAAGGGGAGGAGCGGATTGAATTTGGGGGTGGAAATGATCGGAGCAACGAGGGAGGTTAAGAGGAAGGAAGGCAAATGACGATTTTAGCCTTAGATTTTTCGGAGCCATTGAGGGAAGGAAAGGGTAATTTAGGAACAAGAAGGGAAAATTATTACTGTATACGATTCGTTAATTGGAGGACACGTAATGTAGAAATTATACAAAACAGAAAGTACCGTGGCATTTCCCTCAGGCTTATATTTCGGGTCGGAGTTCGGTTTGAGTTCGGGTTCGGGTTCAAACAGCTCCACCGTCAGCTATAAATTCATTAAAATTGATATCTTGATGAATCGATCAGTATTTCCAAAATGTTTAAAATTCAATAAAGAATACTTTATTTATTTATATGCAATCAGTAAATATGAATACACAGAAAATATTAATGAATATGAGATATTGGTTGACAGAAACCGGTAAACCCACCATGTTCTGAAGCACGATGGGTCGAAAAAGAATACAGCCTAATCTGGTATGGATCCAATTTTAGATGGATAGATATTGAATTTGACTGCGTTACTTTCGTCCCAAATCACCAAGTTGACATTCTTCGCATTTGCATCCAAAATCAGGAATTTAAAATAAACTGGATGTGGTTGTTTGTGTAATATTCTAACTAATTCTTAATGATTGTTAGTTTAACCACGGTCCTAATAGCTAGATACGATTTTTGTCCGTTTGTAGAGATTTAGTCAAAGTTAACTTCATCAAATTTATTATCCCTTGATAAAGGATTAATCATATTTTATATTATCAACTTTCGATTTATTCCAAAAGATATTCTTAACTTACATTTTCTATATAAAAAAATCTTATCTTTTAGTGTTTTCAAGAAAACATCCTCAACTTTATGGGTGCTTATTGAATCGGTTTCGGTTAACCGAAATCGATATCCGTCAAATTCAATAACCAATACCGAAACCGATTGGTTAATCAGTTAACCGATTAATCGATCGGTTAGTCGATTCGGTTATTGGATACCCAAAATTATCCAATTCAGAAAAAAAAACCATATTTATTTGCTATTTCATTGATTTTTTTTCTGTTTCGATTCAAAAATCAAGTACGAAAATACCACCAAATCGACACAAGAGCAACACCATCAATTCTCCAACAAGGCAACAACAAACTGAAACAGGTGAAATAATCAATTCTCCAACAACGACCAACACAAGTCACACAACACAAATCCATAAAGTTTACAATAATTTAAAAACAAACACGTCACAAAACACAAGTTACACAAGTGTAACAACAACACCAATGATTCAAATTTCACAAAGCCCTTCGACCGATCGTCAAGGCACTCTCTGTCACCGTCTTCGTCTACTGGTCCAGAAAAGAACCCTAGTCTTTTTTTATTTTTTTTTTTTTCGTGTTCTAACACCACTTAAGTTCTTAACTATTAACTTGTGGATTTAATTTAATAATAATAAAATAATAAATTAATAACTATTTAATTTTGGTTATTCTAAGTATACCCATTCGGTTATCGGTATACCCGATAACCAAATTAACGCTAATTCATTATCCAATACCGAACCAAATATCCAATTAATCCGTTATTGGATACAAATAACCGATGGATATCGATTCAGTTCGGTAATACCCGTTATCCACTTACATAATAAGCAGCCCTACTCAACTTATGTTTTATAAATAAAAACCTCTATTTTTTAGTGTTTTTCAGAAAATATCCCGCATCACAAAATCCGACAACAAGATAACAGATCATCTCCCCAGATTCTTAGGTGGATTATAGATTAATTGAAATGGATTTGTTTCCTCATCTCATCTCATCCTCTCGTTTTAACATAAAAAAAACCCATCTATTACTTCTTCAAGCAGTGACATCACAAGCCCATCCACGACTCTAGTGAGATAATCAGGGTGTCGGCAACAGTTGTAACCCCACGAGAACCTATCAGTCTTGGATGAGAACGACTGCTTAAAGAAATATTAGATCAATTTTTTTTCTTTATTATTTTTGTTAAAACAACGTCGTTTAGAAGGTGGTGTGGAAAAAAAAATCACCACAATTAACCTACAATCCACCTAAAAATATGGCGAGGTAACTCATAATCCATAATTGGATTCTGAGATGCCAGACATTTTTTACAAAAATTGCTTAAAGATGGAGGACTTTTTCAAGGGTTAATTGCCTCTAAATCTATAAACTTTGATAACATTCTGGTTTATTACATGAATTTCAAAATTCGAATGATAATGCATAAACTTTCTATTTATATGATTTTTCCCACGCATTCGAATTCCAGAGAAATCGAAGCTAAGCTGGACATTCCATGTGACATATAAGAGAATAACTATCAAAACGACGTCGTTTTGAATTCTTAAAATAAAAAACAAATTCCATGTCACTCTCATCTCTTCACTTCTCTCTTCTCTCTCTATCTCTCTCCTGAAATGGACCAACAAAGCAAGAATTCCGAAAAATAAGACTTGAGCCCCAAATCAAACAAACAAACCAACAACCTTCAACAAATTCAGCCACAATGTAGAGAAAAAGATATCAACAAAAGACCCTCAACAACAACCATCAACAAATTCAGCCTCAATTCAAACAAACATACCCTAAGCTAATAAATTATTTATGTGTAGAGATGGCACGATGATGGCGTGACACTGCTACTTTAGGCAAGAAGTTGAGAGAGATGAGGGAGATATAAGGCGGCGTCCTGAGAGCTATGTTTGTGTTGTCATCGAAGAAGAGACGACGTCGAAGGTGCAGTGGAGCTGTTATCACGACAGTAGCCTGTCGGCAGAATTGAATTGAGAGGCAAACGACGGCAATCGGGCGAAGAAGCCGCGATAGCTCGTGTTTGGCCGAGAGAGGAGAGGATGAAATATGGTTATCAATGGCAACGACTTCCTGCAGGTCGGCAAGCGAGCTGTAGAAGAGAAAGGCTAAGATGGAAAGTTGGGGAAATTGACGAGAGGCTCAAGGCGGCTAATGTCACTGTTGTCACCGACGATGGCAAGGTGGGGAAAGAGTTTCTAATTTAGGGTTCCCTAGAGATAGAGGATCGAGAGATGGGAGAGTGAGAGAGAGAAGAAAGAAGGGAAGAAATGAGGTGAGATGGAAAACTTTTTTAGGTTAAAATAAGGGATCTACACATCAGCAATATTAAACCATGTAATATCTAACTCAACTTCAATTTCTTCAAAATTAGAACGCATGAGAAAAATTAGAAAATTAAAAAGTTCGTGTATTATCTTTCAATTTTAAAGTTCATGTGATAAACAAGAATTATACCAAAATTTGTGGATTTAGCCGCAATTAACCATTTTTAAAAAATATTAAGTTTTGGAATTGAATTATATTGTATATTTGTTTGGAGTTGTAGAAAGTTTGAGACATTTACCTTTTGAGAGAGAGAGAGAGAGAAATTTGGAATCAATTTATTGCATTATTCAGGGGAATGGTGGTTTCATTGAGGTGGGTGGATTTTGAATCGACAATTTCACCCTTAACACGTAAAAAGGAGTCAAAATCTGATAAATTTAGTCAAACACGTCATTATGCAAAGATTAAATCTAGACCATTAGATAATACATTCTATAGGGTCTTTATTAGTTCTTAGTTCTCATTTTAGGGGTGGTTCATCGCCGCCACCATCGTTTCTTCTACCCACCATCATAGCCGACGATAGCAGCTGCAACAGCCGTACCTCGCCCTCATCTCCATCTCTCTCTTATCAGTATGGGCAACAGCTATAGCTGCACCACTTCTTCGCTTCTCGGCCCTAACAGCAGTGATGTCGTCGAAGCCGCCACCTCTGTCTCGGCCAACCACAGCAACGAACGATGTCGCGGCTTCCCTCTCTCGCTCCTTGATATTTTTTTCTCCTGAATCTTTTCCCTCTATGACTTTTCCTCATAAATACCTAGAAATATATCTTCTTCTTCCTCACAAATCCGACGAGCCACCGCCACCGTCGCCTTCCTCCTTTCCTTCTGGCGAACAACAACAGCAACGAGGCATCCACCATCGCTAGGGGTGAGCATTCGGACGGTTCGGTTCAAAACCGAACCGAACCCGAAAAATCGAAAAATCGAAATTTTTTGAAAACCCAAACCGAACCGAACCGTTTTCTATATCCAAACCGAACCGAAATATTCGGTTTGGTTCGGTTTTAACCGAATTTAAATTATAATTAATATAAATATTATAATATTTATAATATAATATATATATATATATATATATATAATTATATATATGTATATAATATTAACTAATTTAAGTATTAATAATATAAATAACATATATATATATATAATATAAAAAAATAAAAAATAAAAAATTCGGACGGTTCGGTTTGAAAACCGAATTTTTTCCCCCAAACCGAAACCGAACCGAACCGAATTACTGTACAAACCGAACCAAACCGCTAATTTCGGTTCGATTCGGTTCGGTTTTTCGGTCCGGTTCGGTTTTTGCTCACCCCTAACCATCGCTGACCTCTCCTATCTTGCTCCGATCGACAACAACATTTCCTTCCCCTTATCCATACCGTCAACTACGGGGCTGCTTTCATCACCGTCGTCGTCGCCGCCAGCCCCGCTGTCGTCATCCCTCTTGGGGTCTTCTGTTCCAACAACAATCCAAATTTGAATGAGGATATTTTTGAAATTTTAACTTTTGAATTGAGGAAGGATTAGATAAGCAGCCCAAATTTGGCTTGATTAATAACAATAATTTATTTGGATGATAAGATGGGACTAACTAATTAATCACGAGCCAAATCTAACTAACCAAACTTGTGATTAAGCATGATTATTTTATTAATCAGGTCTTATCACTCGAACGAAACCTCCCCTAATAGTAATTGATGATCAATATATTTTGTCAAACAGTAAACATAGGACTTTTACTCAAAACTAAGGATCAGTAAAATTTGTTGAATGAGGGTGAAGTCAAAGTCGAGGCTGGACCTCGGAGAAGTATGAGGGTAAAAAGATTACTTTTAATTTTTACCTGCACCTCCTTCCTGTTCCAACAGACATCACAGCATGAGAACACTACTCGTAACATGAAATATGAACGCCATAGTCGCAAACACAGAAGTTAGCATATCAGGTTGCAAACTTCCAAATCAACATCGACCGACATCCCTGGGTTGAAGATGATATTCATAGTCCTTGTGTCCTAGAAAAATTATGGACACATAACACAAGATCATTTCGTATTTATGGAATTACAAGGAGCATGTGTGCAGACTCTGTCAATTTGGTCATGCCATAATACAGTCACTAATCACAACCTCTTGTGAAGTTTCTATACTAAGAGAGAAATTATGGGAGTTTCTCCATAATATGTTTGGAAGCAAAGGCGACTGCCTACTAAAATTAGATTATGTTTAACATGCTTTAATCTAGTTTTTATATTCATGGAGCAAGCAAACCTTTCCGTCTCCAACAAAAGTACAACCAGCTTTGCTTCCAGAGACCTCGACAAAAATTGACAGTCCTTCATCTGGTAGCAGAAAGGCACACTTCTTACTAAAACAGCCTGCTTTCTTCTTCTTTTCTGGATCTCCTGCAATCCTTATACAACTGAATGTAAAGTGTAGATCCAGGAGAAAAGTTTATAGAAGAGAGACTAACCAGTTTGGACCTTCCTTCTTGCAGATCACTTCTCTCTGGTTTCATTTCAAAAGGAAGTATGTGTTTATCACAAATATTGAGCTGAGAGTCAGCTATACTATTGTGCATCTCATCATTAGCTACACCACCAATTTCATCTGCTACGAGGATATTGTCAGATGATGTCCCTCTGCACCTACAATATTGATTATTAATTATAACATATATCAGGTAAACAACAAACCTACTAAATAAAGAGGAACTATTTCAAACATAAGTACCACACCTCATCGTCCCAAATAACTTCTTCATTAGAGAACGAGATCGAAGCATAAGATAGGAGGTTCAACTTCATCTTCAATTTGATAACCTCCATCTTTCTATCAACAAACAAGATTCAGTAGTAGAAGATACAACCATCGAATTTAAATGGATATACGAGGTCACACTGCCACCTGTATCATTAACCGTTCACTAGAAATCACAACACCAATTACAGGGATCAGGTTTCAATATTGAAAGTTCATAACAATTCAAGGTATACGATTTTATTTTATTTTTTCTACAAGGAATAAAGAAGTTTCATGTTTTATAGTAGTAAACGTGAGCTTCTGAAGTAGTATCCTTTCCAGCAAATAAAATTGGCTAATATATTGTGTAGAGCATATCCAGATCGTTCTTTATAGTACTAAAACCTGTAGTTTTAGAGTTGGCAGTACATACCCCATGGGATGTGATGTGCTCCTCTGTAAAGGACTCTGCAGAAATGCTTCAGGTTTTTCCATTTGAGTTTAGGACTCTATACCATGTACCAATATAGCTGAAATGCAGAAACAAGATATTAGTCACATAAACTTCATCGTGAATATCTTCAAGTTGTGATAGAAGCTGCATTTTGCCCTGCCAAAAACCATATTTATTAGGAGCCTTGTAAAACATAATAGACAAGTCAATAGGCAAATAAGGATCATGCAAACACAGAAATTCTGAAATAGAAGTTCGCTATCTTCGTAATAAATTGCTTCATCTCACTTTTATTTCCCCCAATCAAAGCTAAAAAAATGCAAACAAGGACGTGACCAAACGTTTCAGTATGCATGATTCGTCAAGATTTTTAGATTTTTGGACTTCAAATACGCCAAATTTGACAAGGGTCTCTTTGACAAAAAAAATCATGTTATTTCAGTATTTTGTTTCAAAATTATTAATTCCGACATCGAATTTATGACACAGCAATCATGGAGTTCCGTGTATAAATTTACTTAAAGTTTCATACATATTTAGATAGAGGACTGGACATGCGTCAGAATTTGATGCGAAATTCTTTATCCAATTACTATTTTGAAAAAAAAAAGTGAATGGTCAAGCTTTTGTATATGTGTATATCGAAGATCATAACATATTTATAAAACAAATCAAAATTCAAATCACAAGTTAATTTTTCTAGCACGATTCATTAGTTGAGGAACTTTTAGAAACAATACTTAATTAGGTCACAGGTACGTATATACGTACCTAATTGTTGAAGTGTTTTTAATAATAATAATAATAATAATAATAATAATAATAATAATAATGCATCAAAGAATTGCTCAAGCGCGCGCACGCACACACATATATATAGGATTAGGTTATAATAAAAGCCTAATTTTTTATAAGAATTTATGAAACAATTCACTATACGTATAGAATTACTGTACTATGATAATATTGATAAGCAGTATTGTTTTTTACCAAAATGGTGTAGTCTGTTAACTTTATACAAAACCTAGTAGTGCATATATTGACTCTCTCATTTTCCCAACATATGCAACCAATGAGTAATCCAAACTCGTGGGAAGTAAGGTCAATCCAATTATATATTTTGGTTATTTCATTTTATCATATGGTGAGGAGACATAGCTAGCTAGCTAAGTTTTGACAAATGCAGGTATTTTGAGAGTAAAAATAAAAGTGGTCCCTTTCGGCATCTAGGGTTTCTACATAGGTAATTGGGGAATACAATAGGTTATAAAAATAATTAAATGAGCAACAAAAGTTGATTACTTTACATTACAAATTGGATATTTTAGATGCCCAGTGTGTACAATAACATTTTCAAGAATACACAAATTAACCAAAAACATGTCAAGCACATAGTTGTTTCGATTGGAGTGTTCGGATCTATCAACAGATATAATTTAAAAAGCTATATTTCAAAGTAAATAAACTCGTTGTTTGAGATGCGGCCTAATATTTTTTAAAATTTTGAATATCATGTTGATTAATCATTTCAAAATTTGCAACAAAATGTAAAAGGAAGTTAAAAGAAAAAGATGAAGAAGATAATGATGATGATGATGATGCAGAGGCAACAGCAGCTTGGGTTTTGGACTAGAAAATTTTGGGGTATTGACGATCGAGTTCTCCAAGAAAACCACACAATTTTCGATCAACGCTTCACTGAACTGCTTATAAATGCTATTTGATAATAGATCTCGAAATTAATTAATTAATTGATGATAAACAATACAAAACCGTTTAATTGGTTAATTTCAAAACTAATGTAATTATACATACGTACGTTCTCTAACAAAGGAGGAGAAGAGCTAAATCAGTCTTCCTAGGCCTACTATTAAGTCTTTCTTGCTTTGATTTGGATCCATATACACATTAAAATACTAATACTAATTCGAACTTCGTCTGTAAATTGTCACGAAAACTATTTACGAGCTGCAAATCCCAGCTTAATTTTATCCAGTTCAATCAAATGATCGAGCTTCAAAGCCACTTCACAAGCTCGATCAATAAACTAAAGCATTTTTTTCAAATTAATAGAAGCAAATAACCAAATCAGTAAGCAAATTAATGAGGAACTTTAGGTATTCATACAACCCCAACTGGTTCAGAACTCAAAAAAAAAAAGTGGAGAAAATTACAATAATTTGCAGCAAGCTTCATCAGGATAATTGAAAATCAGATTTAAAAAAATCAAAACATAATCAAATCCAACTCTTTTTTTTCTTCCCTTTTTACAGCCCTAAATCCTCCTCTTCTCCATCAGATCGAAGCTGAACGGCAGCCGCGAAACCCTCCGCCACCGGCGCCGTTCTCCGCGTCGGCCGCGGGCGCGGCTTTATTCTGATTGGCCGCCCCTCCCCTCCGCCTCCCTATACCTAACGAGATACCTCTTGAGCGAGTCGCCATAATCGTCAAACCCCAAGCTGCCGAGCGCCCAGCAGATGTCGTCGCCGTTGACGGTCTTACGCTTCTCCTTGTGGCACTTGTCGGAGGCCTCGCCGGTGACGAAGCTGATGAACTCTGACGCGCATTCCTGCACCGTCTCCTTTGCCTCCTTGGAGATCTTCGCGTTGGGCGGGAGGATCTGCTTCATGATCCGACCCACATTCGCGATCGGGAGGAGCCGCTCCTGCTCCTTCAGTCCCCCCTCGTCATCGTCACCTCTGCCGCTGGATACTGCGGCGGCGGCGGCCGCAGCAGCAGCAGCGTAATTGGTGTATGATGATCGGAGGCCTCTTTGCTGCTTGTTTGAGTGGTCAGGGCCTATGTTATCAACCATGTTTTGAATTCTTTCTATATAGAAACCTTTGGATCCTCTCAGACACAGACACGTTGCGGTTTGCATCATGTACCCCTCACTTGACTTGTATATATAGACATGAGCAAATATTAATCTCATGTTCATATGTGTATATATAGTATATTATATCTGCGCACTTGCTCGTATGTATCAATACTTGTGTAGTATGCTGTTCAATATACTAGAAAAAATAATATTGTAAGTACTTGATAGTACGTGCTCATTGATATGTAGCGATACTTGTACAACTGTGTATTAATCAGTCGATACCAAATGAAAATTATGTATTGTAAGTACTTGACGGTTTAGATTATATATATAATGTGTGTGTATATGTATATATATTGAGTAGGTATGAATTATAATTTCTTGAAATTAGATGAATGGTATTTTGGGAAAATATACAATTTTAGTCTAATAAATTGATTTTACCACAGCTTTAGCCTAATAAATCAATAAACTTCAACCAAGTCTAATGAATTGATTTTATGACAATTTAGTCCATAATTGTTTTTTGACACCAAAAAACACGATCGGTACTGAAAAATGATATATAGAAAGTACAAGTCATAAACATCATTTGAAATTACTTACGGGCTACATGTTATATCTAGTGTTTATTGTGCTTTTCGTCTGAAAAATTACTCACGGGCTAAAATTATCACAAAATCAATTTATTAGGCTTGATTAAGGAATTATTGATTTATTATGCTAAAATTATTACGCTAAAATTGTGTATTTCCTTTTTTCCTAACTTAAATTGGATTTCTTTATTAATTATTTGTATAACGAATTTGAACTAATAGTGAGTTCTGTAAGTATGATCTATGGATTGGAAAATAGTTAGTAGTTAGTATGGACTTATAAAATAGACTATTTACCAAGGAACTATTACGAAAAGCTATTTTACACACACACACACACACACACATATATATATATATATAATTCTTGTATATTTAATCTCTATTTCATAGCGATGGTCTGATTTGTAAAGTATGCGACTTCGTGATTGTAAAGGTTTTGAATTTTTTTGTAATCTCTCTATAATCGAGCGGTTTAAATTATATGCATGAGTAATTAACGAGTGCAAGTAGTTCAAAAAAACCATCTTGTTGTAACGGATTAGGATTATTGAGTAATTAAGAAACAGAAAACGTAAAGAAGATACAGATTTACGTGGTTCACCAACAATGAGTTGGCTACATCCACGGGCAGAAAAGAGAACAAATTTTATTAGGTGGCTAAGGTTTTCGGATTACAATTACAACTCTCAAAGACTATATATATAATATTAAGAGAATATACTAATTGGGTTCAGCCCAATACGAGTATTAAAGCTCAACTAACTTCTGTGCACAGATAGATTCAAGGTATATCAATACATCTGCATAGTCACCAACATCCTATTACCAACATCCTATTAGGTCAACTTTCTTGGTGATAGATTGTTAAAATAATTAAATTCCAACAATTTAAGCACCTTAAATATTAGTTAATTATTGAAAAGAGAAAAGGACTTATGCAATTCTCTATTCATTTATGGTACTTGCAAATGGTCCCCTCTTACGTTTGCTCTCAAGTTGGTTTACTAAATATGCATTAAAATAAGGATTTAAAATAAGATTAGCAAGTTAATTATGGATTAGTGTGGCGGACAGGTGCCTGTCGCAGAGTGCTTTGCTTGCTACCAAACAAAACCTAAAAGGAACCAAATATAGTCCAAATAATTAATACTCATGTTGGACTACCTATATTAATTAATTAGGTCTAGCTGCACATATTACTATATATACATCTCTCATATGTATATGTATGTATTACCTACCCTACTCGATAAGCTATATATGGATATGTAAATCTTTTATCCATTTCGAGAAATCTAGTATATATAATATACTAGCTCATAGAAGCAAATAACTAATAATTATGTTTTGGTCCCTAGAACGACAAGAAAAACATGGCTTATCGCTTCTTTTAATCGATTCCCATACATTATAATTAATTGTTTTATATTTTATTTATTTACTTTCCCTTACACCAAATGCTTAAAAAGTTAAAGATATTTGTTCATTAAGAAACATCCAAACAGTGAAGCTTCTCTCTATAAATAGAGAGGTCTAGTGATAGATTCTCATCCGGCCCTTCCTTCTCCCAACTTAAAAAAAGCTCGAAAATAATACTCCATCTTCTCTTTCAATAATATGAACATGGGTCAAGTGTATTTGTGATTTCTTTAATTAATTAGATACACGTTACATGTGTACGTGATATGAAACAAAAAATATGTATATGTTACCCAATTTGGAATAGGTGAAATTGGGTAACAAAGAAAAGAATTAATGCAAAAAAATTAAACCGCTAGGTAATTACTTTCTAAATTGCATTTTAATTTAGGGCTTCTAGTTATGGAAGGCACTGAAATTAAATATATGTCTATAGTACGTTAATTGGGCAAGTGAATTATTGGTGAGCTCTTTTTATTTCTTTTTTGTCTCTCTCTCTATATATATATATATATATATATGTGTGTGTGTGTGTGTGTGCATATGTGTGTGTTGGATGTCACAATCTTGATGATGTTAGGGGTAATTGTTCACCCGAAAACTCGGCACATAAGGAAAATGACATATGGATTTATCTAAATATAAATTTCCTTGAACTGATAAAGATGTAGATGTGTGAATGTCCTTTGAATAGGGAGCCATGATTAGTAGGACGCTTCAACTATAAGTAAAATCGAACATTATTTCAGAATTTATTTGATTAATCATAGATTTCTTATTAATTATTAATAATATATAGTGTCTACAAATTAATAAATAAAGCACATAATTTACATATTTCTCTTTATTAATAGCTGGTATGACAATGATTTTTATAGTGTCGTTTATATATTATCGTTATTTTATGGTATTTGAGTATGGAAATAAATTAAAAAGGTTCCAACTTAAGATTATTAAAAGGGTTAGGTATACATACTTTAGAAACTGTAAATTATGACGACATGCTGATTTCATTTGTCTAATACTGTGAATGATTTACTCTAGTATAATTAACCTTATTACCGATTCTGAAACATTGGTGAAAGCTAGAGAAATAAATATTAATTAGTAATTAACAACTTTTTTATTTTCTATGACTGTAACTAACACTCTTTGCTCATATATTAATGGGTGGTCTCCTGTGTGCGCGCAGTGAGACCCACCCCTAATTAATTAATTAATTAATATTATTAAATTAATTCTAAGTAAAATTAATTAGTTTAATAAATTTTAATTATAAATTAATAAATTATAATTATTAATTAATATACTCTAATCGTGAATTAATAAATCTTAATTTTGAATTAATATACTCTAATCGTAAATTAATAAACTCTAATTATGAATTAATAAACCTTAACTATGAATTAATAAACTAAAATTACGAATTAATAAAATTTTGAATAATAAATTAATAAAATTTATTATCTTTACTCATCATAATTAATATGTAATTATTTAACAAAAATAAGGGTGAATTCACGGTGAGGCGGAGCTCACCCAAATTTTTATCTATCTAAATTTACCTTTCACAGAATAAATTTGTCCAACCTTCCGAAAACTTTCTCGAAATGCATGCATGTGTATTCTATTAAACTTCAGAAAGCACCGAGCAAAATTAACCACTCACTTTTCGTTTATTTTATTAGAATACATAATTAAATCTTTGGATAATTATCCACATGTTTCTATATTTGAGATAATCAAAGAGACAATTCAAAATATAAAATCAAATTCTAATTATTCCTAGCTTTGTAATTAACGTACCCTATTTGGTGAAAATGACACCACTATTTACTATGAGAGAGAGTTTGATCAATCATCTGAAGCAAGGCTTTTGCATTGGAATTAAAAAGATGTAATTAATATTTTTCTCTTAATAACTAACTTCATTAGTATTGTTAACATAGTAAATACCTTAACAAAAATGCTAACGATACATATTTTCTAACTTTGAATATTATATTTATATAGTTATTATATATTTGCATTATTACTTCAAAATATCTTCTCCTTGGGGAATATTACCTTAGTAAGGTTCTGATTCTATTGTTTTAATTTTTGAGTTGTCTGATTCGCTATAGTACAACTTTCACCACGAAAAATAATACGAAAATTCTTGGAAAAAAATAAAAATTAATAAGATAGCAAAACCTAAACAAGAATCTAAACGTCAGCTTCTAATTGCCAATGGCTGAAGTTATGTGAAGGTAAAGTAATCCAGATACCTATTCACTCTTTATGAATTCCTAAATATGATTCATAATTCAAGAATATATCCCATTATAGCCATTAATTAATATTCTACTATCTACGTCAATATTGTTTTATTATTGGGATTTAACCAATAATATTGTTCCAACCGTACGGTGAATTCACTACTGCATGGGACAGGGAATGTGGTTCAAAATTCAGCTTGAAATAAACAAACATTATGTGACTTTTGGTCTTATCAAGTAGGAAAAGCATTTTAGGACCACAAACTAAAGTAGGGATCTGGTTCAAGTCTTACTTCATTATTAAACTTATTTAATATGAGCTCATATGTGAAAAGTTTTGGGAGCTAATGTATGTATGTATGTATGTGTGTATCTTTTAGATGAGGAGAAATTCGTATAAAAACATGATCTAATTAATTAACTATAAAAAAAATAATGATGCAATTTAAACTCATAATGTTTTAAGGCCATGATAATTTTCATTCTACTACTAACTAACCAAGAGAACTTTACTCATATACTTTAACTAGATATAGTATTTAAAATATTATTAATTTGGCTAATACAAGTTAAAGGTATTTTCGTATTCGAGTTGAGTGAGTTTTATTCGGGCAATAGCATATTCTAACATGATTTAGTACTAGTTTTTAAAAATATCCCCACCTTTAATTTACAAAAAAATAAATATTTTGAACAAATCTAACACCATATCAAATTTTTGGTACCTGAAAGATGAAATTTGATCCAATTTTTAAAAAATATGTAATGTCGTACGCAGGTTACCTGAGTATGCATTTAATTGTGCATTTGTCACACTCTATATCCGGCACAACACGTCAATTTTCATATATTGTGAGTTTGATCCAATGTTAGATGTCAAATAAATGAGGAACTAGAAATTATTTTGTAAAGGTCGGAACATTTTTGATTCAAGATATGGCATTTTTGCCCTTTCTGGGTTGACTTTGAGCATCCAAACTACAAGATTTGGCATATTTAATCCGGCCATATGACTTCACAAAATTTATTTTATTTGCCTTGAATAACATAACGATTGTGGAATATTCCACCAAAATTGAAAAAGAATTGCTATTCTTGGGATTGGTAATGAAGTATTCGCAATACAGAACAAATAAATATAATAGAAGAATTAATGTATAAACAGTTGAAGTGGAGGTTTAAGAGATGTCATAATCGCATTTTGGGATTTGAAATTAGTAAACGTATCGTGATTTGGTATAAGTGGGATGGTTAAAGTAATTGGAATGATCGGATTATTGTAGGCATAAACTAGAACTTTTGTCACTTTTATTATTTTAATACCTTCATTCATATATGTAACGATTTCACCAAATATTTAGTTATCTCGTTTACGAAGCTCTCAAGGTTGGGATTAGAATAGTGGAGACCTCGTCAATAATCTAAAATGGGGCAAACTAGCTAACCAATTACAAAAATTAGAAATTAATTTGCAAGCTGTAATGGCCTTACCTATTTATAATTGATGAATTTTACTTTTCACATAGAAAATATGGGACAAAACAAAGGGATTGTGTAATGAAAATGTGGTTTATCTAAGACGTTATCCGTTGAGTGGATGTAGGCATTCAATTCTTGAAAGTGAACCAAAAATGATCATGATTTGCTGGAAATATGTTCCCTATTTAAAATCCCCCACGGGCCCTACCTTAAAATGATGTATAAGATTCCGATTATATAATTCTTTGCTCCAACTGAGCTAAATTTATGAGGGCTCCGACTACATAATATTTAGAATAATATTTTAAATATTATCTTTAAAGGAATATGTATTATATGAATTTGTTCGTATACATACAAGGTTTAACGTACAAGCTTGAGAACAATTATGGATGGATTTTTATTGGACGGATAAATTTGAAGTATTTTTGGACTATTTTTTATTAGTGTTATTGTAGTAAAGTTAGTAAGGGAATTTCTTTTTTTAATCACTATAGTAATTCTCACGTTCTCTTTTCTTCGTCTCTCTCCCCTCATGTTCTCTGTTTATTCTCTTTCACTTTGCCACTCTTCTTTCTTTCTCTTTCCCTCACGTTCTCTCTGTTCTCTCACTCACTTTCTCTCTCTATTTGTTCATGTAGAAAGAACTAATTGTGTATATGTTGACCCATGCAATCATGCATATGTTTATAGTCGCATAATCAATTATGCATATGTTATAGTCGTATTACAATGCAAAGAGTATTGTGCCTAATTGTGCATATGCACATCTCTATAAACATATGCATACTAACATATGTTTGTATGGTAAACGTACATTTGAATATATGCACATATCTGTATTTTATAAAAATATTTTTACGTCCAGATGCACATTTGAATGTATTGCACATATTTATTTTTTAAATGAATATAATATGCACAGACGAATTTTTTACAGAACCATCATGATACTAGGAAATAAAAAAATAACCGAACCAATCAACACTAAAAGAACCCTAAAAAAAATAGAATTCATATTATGCACAAATAATAAAATTACCAAAACACCTTACTATTAAATTAAATATTAAAAAATGGATAAATATCTGCAAAATCATAACCCTTAAAAAAGAAAATTCAATGGATAGAAATTTTTCTTATTTTATACGTTAAGTGTTGTATGTACGTGATCCATATATATATATATATATATATATATATAAGGGAGTTAATCGAGAACCATTTTTATCCTAAGAACGTGAGAATTAAAAAATGATGAATTTACTGTGAAAAATTATGAATCCATTGGGAAAGTTACTAAATTCAAAAAAAATGCCCTTCTTGGGATTCAACTCTATGTTAAAATTATGAATTTTTTGGATTCAATAACTTTCCCAACGGATGCATTAATTTTCATAGCAAATTCATTTTATTCATGACGAATTTTTGTGGTTCTTAATTTTCACGTTAAAAATGGTTCTTATTTGAACCTTACTTTCTCTCTCTCTTCTCTCTCTCTCTCTCTCTCTCTCTCTCTATATATATATATATATATATATATATATATAATAAATGAGAACATATTTTCACCATTGATTTTTGAAGATGGATGTTTTATGATTAAATCATCAAGGCTATAATACTAATCATAGAATATTACGAAAATAATTATCGCTTAATCATAATGATTGTGATAACTTAATCTTGAATCATTGATTAATAGCAAATGGATGATGAATATGAGTTCTTATTTCTTATATTAAGAGAGTTTGTATTATAACCTACTCATGAGTGTGAGGTCAAATAAAAATTATTTTTAACATGAAAATGAAGAACCATACAATTTTTGTATGAACAAAATGAATTCGCTATGAAAGTTGATGCATTTGTTGAAAAAGTTACTGAATCCAAATTAAAATTTAGAAATTTCATCCGGGTTCCCCCATAAGGGGCAAAGTTATATTTTTTGATTCAGTAACTTTTTCAAGAAATTCATCAATTTTGACAACAAATTTATCATTTTTTTATTCTCACATCACGATAAAAATAGTTTTTATGTTAATCCTCTCTTATATATTTATATTATGCATTACTCCGTGTCACAAAACTAGAGTCGGCAAAGGGCGGGTCGGTTGGCCGGCCCTACCAATGGCTTGTGGTTTTAGGGTTGTCAATGGCCGACCAAATGCTATCAGCTAAAATGTGGTAGCCCACCCACCCATCTGGGCCACTGGGCCAAACCCGCCTAATATTTAATTTAATAAGATATTATTTTAATTTCAAAAATATGATAACAATAAAGAAATTAAATCTACTAACATCAATTTCAAAGTAAATAAGATAAATTACGTCTACTAACATCAATTCCAAAATAAATTAAATCTACTAACAAGTCTAATATCAATTTCAACGTAAATAAGATAAACTTAAAGTTACAAATATCATCAAACATCAAACATCGATTTTAAAGAAATGTAATAGAGAGGATGGACGAAAGGAGGAGTTTTAATAGTCATTCATTTTATTTTCTATATTTACTATTTAGTATTTACTACTAATATAAAATATTAAAACTTGAAATGTGTGGGCATGCTTTTTAGCCCGAAAACCCCGGGCTTTTTAGCCCCAAAGCCCGGTAGGCCCGCCGGGCTATGTGGGCGGGCTTTTTAGGCCCGATTTTTTTCGGGCCACTATTTTTACGAGCCCAATCCGACCCCAATTCCGGGTACCCCGGGCCGGCCCACCGAGCCGAGCCAATTTTGCCGGCTCTACGCAAAACACTGATAAATTTTTTGTTGTGCGGTGAAATTTTATTTGTGATTGTTGGGCTTTTTGCCTCATATTTTAATCTGCAAATCTTATTTATTTTGAGTCTAAAATAACATGGTTTCCTCGATTGCTTTTAAGAGTCATATCAATACATAGAGATTATTGTCGACACTAAAAAGATTAAAATTCTAGAGTCAAATAAGCTTTGGAGGGTGTTGGATTTTCTAATTAGTCCTCCCACACTTCCCCCACAAGATAGAGATTAATATAATTGAACTAATATGTTTTGTTTATTAGTATATTACATTCTTTTTATAATCGAAGCTATAATGAGTTTGAATTAAACGTGCCAAACATCTATTTACCTTTGGGCCAATTAGATAAGGCCTTTTCTAATATAGGACTTCTTCTTGGCCCATAATTGACCGTTTACTAATTTAGCAATTACCTCATCATTTAACTTTTGTACTGTTGGAACGAGTTAGACAAACTCTCCTCTCATAAGTTGGGGTGGACCTTGGCCCCCACAAGCCCCTCCTAACGCAACCCAACTTCTCAATTATTATTATTATTATTATTATTATTATTATTATTATTATTATTATTATTATTATTATTATTAACTCCACTATTTTCTATAATACTTATTCCATCCACTAAATACGTTCATTTAATTCCAATTTGGTCAATCCACAAAAAATATTCACTTTCCTTTTTTTGGAAACATCAAATCCATAATTTTTATCCTAAATTTACTTACTTATTTATCAAAAAAAATACTTATAACCCATTTTTTACCCTCACTATTCATTAATATATTTATTTATTATCTTCATCACCCACCTTTTAATTTCATTATTAATCAATCAATTCATTTATTATCTCCACTTCATTTACAATTATTATGATTTATTAAAATTCGTGACACCAAAATTAATAAATAGATATAGTGGATGGAAGGAATATATTATATTATTTGGAATATACCATTTAATAATGTTATTCCACCTGTACTATGGAGTCAGTGTTGCATGGAACATGGAATATGGTTCTAAAACGAGTTTGATATTAAACAAACAATAGATGATGAAGGAAAGCATTTTAGAACCACAAACTAAAGTAGGGATTTAATTCATTATTTAATAAGTTGTTTAATACCAGCTCATAGGTGCAAAGTCTTAAAGGTAAAATATATGAGTACAGCTTCTTGTGACTTAGAAGAAAAAAAAAATGTGTTCGTTATATGTGCTTGCATTTTAGATAAATTTTGCTACTGTGTAATATTAATATACACATTTTTATTATCATTTTTTGAACGTATTGATCAATATATATATATGGGAGGGTTAACGTGAAAACCATTGTTTATCATGAGAACTTGAGAACCAAAAAATGATGAATTTATTGTGAAAATTGATGAATCCGTTGTGAAAGTTACTGAATCCAAAAAAGTAAAATTTTCGCCCCTCATGAGATTCGAACCCGGGTGAAAAATTTTAGAATTTTGGAATTCATAATTTTCTCAACGAATTCATCAACTTTCATAATAAATTCATTTGGTTATTAGTTTTTAGGATAAACGTGGTTCTCGTTTGAACCCAACTCTCTCTATATATATTGGAATTATTCATGACGGCTACTTATAAGGGCAGCTTGACTTAGAATATAATCAATACTATTCAAACTCATAGTGTTTCAGTTGTAGAATCGTCTATTCCACCACTAGATCATCCTATAAATGCAATACATGAGTTTCATGTAATCATTCTATAGCAAAGAAAATTTTTAGTGACAAGGGTTTGTCAAAAGGTAAATGTCACTCAAATATCTTCCTCATCATGCATACAAATTAAACGTCAAATATATTCCAAATTGCGGGATATTTTTATATCTATTCGAAAATATATACGAATCCATCATCTTAACACAATTTTCGGTACCGAAAAGTTGATGAGGATAGTTTGAGTGAAAAAAAAATTGCATGATGTTTCGAATAAATTTTTTACATAAAAAATTATCTATAATGCCACGTCACATTTCCAATTATTTTAGCTAACGTTCGATTTAGAAAAATCGTTCCATGATAGATTTACATGATATGTTGTAGTTTGGATATAAAACGGTCTACATTGGTAGTTCTTGATAGAAATACAAAAATGACTATAGTTTGGTTTGATTTGAGTATTTGGCCAAAATATAAACTGTAACTCGAAATTTTGTTATTTTCCCTTTTGAATGTCAGTGGAAGCTATAAAAGTAAAACATTACATTCAAATTATTTGTTTTATAATTTATTTAAAACAAAGTCTTTTGTGAGGACGTTTTTACTTGAGAACGCATGGAAATCACATTTTGATGGAGATTCAATATTGGGACCACATCCTAATTGATATTTAGAATGTGATCTCCACATCTTCACCGAAATTTAGAGTGTGGTCTCCATATATTTTCACCGGAAACACTTTTTTGTTTAAATGTGAGTAACTTGTAATAAACTAAAAAGTTCAAGTATATAATTTCCCAAAATTTATACGAGGTGGGCTTGCTCTGCTCGTATTGCCAATCAGGCCTGCCTATTTCTGGTCCACATTTCAGCCCAATTTCAGAATTTAATTTTTTTTCTGCAAGTTCACTCAACTTAAACAGTAAATTGATTGTCAAATTAAGTAGACGCGAAAAATAATAATTCCATATCCGTGTCTTTTCTGATATCTAACAGCTACAATTTCTCTATTCCTCATAATAAAAAGGATTAATTATAAATCTTTTCAAATAATTCTGATATTGGACGGTCATGATTTGACAATCAAGGGGTGGATCTAGGGTGAGTATTCTAAGATTTGGTCGGATGGCCAAAAAATATCCGAATTAAAATAACCAAATTTTATAAATGATATCCGAACCAAACCGAAATAATTTTGGTTACCAAACCAAAATAACCGAAAATTATTTCGGATAATTCGGATAAAACCGAAATTTTGCCTTAATTCAATTTTAAATAAAACATACAAAAATATTCTAATACTCAACAAATAACTAGTTTGCAATATTCATAAATAACATTGTCAAATACTAAACAACTCATTACCAACAATCTTCATAAGTTCAAAGTTCAAAAACATTACCAAATACGAACAATTCATAAAATGCTACAATCTTCTCAAAACATCAAATTTAAAGTTCAATTTAGGGCAACTATTTATTTTAATTATAATATTACTATACTATATATAAATATAAATTTGAGTATCGGATATTCGGTAAAAAACTCATACCCGATCGAAACCATACTACCAAAATATATTTCGATTATAACTGAATTGTCCAAATAACCGATTTATTCGAATCAAATTAGATATTTCGGTTCGGTTCGTTTTATTATTCGGTTATTGGACATTTTGCTCACCCTTAGGTGGATCATCTCATCTGCATCAACGGCTTTCTACACTTGTTTTTACATTTAGAGTGCCCTAATTAATGGAGTGATGATTTTGTGATTGAAAAATATGCATTTAAATTTCACGATGTTTTTTGAGGTAATATATATACTTTGGAAGTTCACTTGCATGCTCCCTCAAAGTATGCATATATATCAAGTTGAGATGTGTAAATTTATTAAGTGAAAATGAACAAAAAAATATTCTAGACTTCTGTTTCAAGGTGGGCCCAAAGGGTTGCAAACTTGCAATCAAACTGAATATAAATAATAGGGCTGATCTGTCTCTGGTTTTTGTTTCTTAGTTTGTGGAGCTATTTTTTGTATTTAATATCTTCCAAATTATGTCTCACTGTATCAATAATTAAATGTCTACTTGACCAAGCTCCTTGCACTATGCAAATCTGCAACGGATTCTAAATAATTCTTTCACAAATTAATTGTTATGTATATTTCCGATCAAATTGATGTCTAAATCAAAGCAACTAAACTAATCCAAAACCACTACGTCGTTTTCATCGGCAAAAAATATATTATGGGAATAGTTAGAGAATATAGTGCTCTAATCTGACTTATTTTGTTGGTTTCACACAATAAGCGCGTATTTATTGGATATATTGTCCATTAATCCTCACTAATTTAACCATTAACTAATAGTTTTGTTGGATTATGGGTGTCATTATATATGTGTACTACTAATGGTGCTCGTTAATTGTACCGAATTCCATCGATGACTCCCACGCATGCAGAATTTTGTTTTTATTGTTGATGTTTAATTAGGATTTAGTAATTTTTATAAATGCTTGACATTCTACTTTCTGTCTTTTTGTTGTTTTTATTTTAAATTAGCCGGACTGCTTGTTTGTAATCTATTAAGCTTGTGGTTGTGGGAATACATATGCAAATCCATACTTCTGAATCGATTCGTTTGAATTAGACTGCTATTATGTATATAGTTACGATAGATTAATTTAATTTAGAACCTTTCTTTGTTCTTCACGAATCATTCAAATTAACATTTATCTGAACTTACAACATTTTATGCTATTTTTAAATCGCTTCAGTAATAACATAACCTTTTAATTATTTGTAATTGTACAGTGTTCTTATAAAATAAAGCTTGTCCGATGTAACTACTAAAACAACATATATAGTTTTGCCGTTGAAAAATGCATTAAAAGAATTATGATAATTGCTTATTCGTGCAATTAGCTAGTACCTATGTGTTTAATTAGTAATAAAAGTATGTATTGATAAAAAAATAATAGTTCCTTAATTAAAAAAATACTCAAAATCATATTTGTGGCATTCCTATGAATTCCAGTTTGGGTATGTTCATTGTTAAATCAAATTCAAACAAGTTTCAAGTTCAATTAAGAAATTCGAACAATTTTACGAATTTATTTGTTCAACTAAAATCATTTTATTTGTATGCCCTGTGTGACTGTGTCATGCATCACTAGTTTTTCTAATTAAATCATTGTACATATGAAACAATAAGATTTAAGTTCAAAATAATTTTTAATATCTTTCATTTATATCATCAAGGCTTCCCCATATCATCAACTCCATGAGTATGTTGTGTTTAAACATTAAGAAAGAAAGATCGTAAGGGAGACTGACAAAATTCAGTTATTCACTTTTTGGAACTTATATATATCTTACAAATAATAAATAAGTACAGATTAATGTATATACCAAAACTTTCGAAGCATGCAGTTCTTATTCCTAATATCTAATCTAAATAATAGAAAAGGTTGAAATTTTATTTTCTTCGTAAAATGCTACATTGAAAGAAACAGTGCCAAATCATTTGGTTTTATCAATCCCCTAAACCAAATAAAAACAATAATAGCTCCAAACCCAAATTCGACCATGAAGGCACATATTTGGACACGTCATTGGATACAAAAATAAGTACTACTTGGGAATAATATTACACGATGCTCTATTTAGGACGTTATTTAAATTTATTAATATATACTTGCATACGTGCTGATATATATGAGAACAGAAAATAAAGGATATTTACGTATATAAATCAAAATACAAATTAAAGGCAAATACTTTTATTTTTCATAAGATGAACATAGTAATGTAACATAAAGCTGGATATCTACAAAAGAGCAATATTAAATATTTATTCAAAGCAAATGAAAATATCAATACAGTTAGTGTGATGGAAAAAAGAAAGTTCAATAATTCATTATTTATGAATTAAAGTGTAGGGATCATTTTTAATGTTAGTAAAAGAGCAAAAAGCTATGACCAATATATGTATATATATAGAAATAAAAAGTGCAAATGTGCATTCTGTTTAAAGAGACCTGAATGTAGCTTATATCTTTACTTTCATAGTTTATACACATATATACATGCATTCACAAACGACCGTATATAATTTTGAAAGTGAACAGTCGTGTTCATCACAATTTATAAACACTAAAAAATACCAATATACACTAGAAAACCCTATAAGAATTAGAATACTCTATATAGTAATAAAATAATTATGATCTCGATTTGGGATCAGTTATATTTAGGAATAAACTTCACATTGTAATAAGTTATTCTTTTTCAAATTCCATCTTAAAGATTTATGCCTTCATATAGGAATAAATGATATTATTTAAATATATATTTATATATGTGAAAAAGATAATGATATCCTATGAAAAATAGACATGTATTGTACTAGGATATATATACATACATATAATAATTATTTTTTTAGTTTTTAGGTAGTTGATATATACTCACATGAATTTAACTCAATTGCTTAAGAGCTAGTAGATTTGGGAACAATGTATGATCTGCACACATATGTATTTTATGTACTATCACAGCATATATTTTTTTAATCGAACTTATGCATGGTAATAGGTACATGTCTCTGTCAAATATGGTTATACACTATCATGTATTATATTAAATTTCTTTTTCTAAGAAAAAATATTTTTCTAAGTAAAGTTCTATTTATGAATAATCTCCCTATAGTAATTCTTTTTCTCTGGTCCCAACAATATGGTTGTATAGTATTTCTATTGCAAAAAATATTCTCATACTTAACAGTGACAAAAGTAGTACTCCTATAGACACACTCGACTTTGTATCTGTCTGGCCTGTGTATTTATAGTCTCGAGAAATTGTCCATCTTGAGAAAGCCCGTGGTGCTGTTTGGCCTACATCCCCCAAGATCAATCCAAATTTTTTCAGTACGATTGGACTTCTTCCTCTAATTTGGTCAAATTGTTTGGCAGCTCAAGCACCATCACTCATAAGAACCATTCACAAGCTCCCTACTGTTGTGCCGCTTCACCATTTACATTTTTCTTTAAATTGCAGATTACCATGAAGCAAAGTAAGAGGGGATTTCTTAGTCTTCGGTCTCTTATCACTTAGTATATATATATATATATATATATATATATATATATATATATATATATATAGGAGTGGATCAAATGAGAACCACATCTTTTTTGCGAACTATGCATACGACGTTGAAGATGATGCACAAAACGTTATAAAGTTGTGCATAACGAAAATTTTCTAAAATTATTTTGTTGTGCAACAATTTTAGAAAGTTTTCGTTGTGCACAACTTTATAGATTTTATTCATCAACTTTATACATATGTACATAGGTCTCAAGTTCTCAAAAAAGATGAGTTCTCACATATATATATATATATATATATATGGAGTGGATCAAATGAGAACCATATCTTTTTTGCGAACTCTGGGAACCATGCATAAGACGTTGAAGATGATGCATAAAACAGTATAAAGTTGTGCATAACGAAAACTTTCTAAAATTATTTTGTTGTGCAACAATTTTAGAAAGTTTTTGTTATGCATAATCTTCAACGTCTTATGCATGGTTCTCAAGTTCTCAAAAAAGATGAGTTCTCACTGGATCCAACCCCTATATAAATATATATATAGTTTGGTTCAAATAAGAACCATTTTAACGTGAGAACTAAGAACCACAAAATTTCACAATAAACAAAATGAATTCGCTATGAAAGCTGATGCATTCGCTGGAAAAATTGCTGAATCCAAAAATTTGATATTTTTCACCTGGGTTCGAATCCCATGAGGGACGAAAATTACGTGAGAACTAAGAACTACGAAAATTCTTTACAACAAAATGAATATGCTATGAAAGTTAATGAATACGCTGCTAAAGTTAATGAATCCAAAAATTCGGAATTTTCACCAGGGTTCGAATCTCATGAGAGGCGAAAATCTATTTTTTTTATTCATTAACTTTCGCAGTGTATTCATTAACTTTCATAGCATATTCATTTCTAATGTTCTCACAATAAAAATGGTTCTCACGTTAACTCTTCCCTATATATATATATATATGGAGAGATTGATTATCGTACTCCTTATAGTATAACATGATGATAAATATTAATCTTTGATAAATCAATATGAACGTTTCAAATTCAATACACAAATTATGATGCAGATACACAAATGCACAATTTATGCAGAAATGTATATATAACTAATTTAGATACACATTTTAAAATAACCATGTAATTTTCAAATCCAACGAATTGGAATTTGATAACATGCACAAAAACACGATTACATGAACAACATGAATTACACGAATAACGAATAATAAAATGTGAAAGATTCAAATAGCAAAAATTTATGAATTTTCTTATTTGTATCATTAAATAATTCTGAATTGTTCGATCTTATTCAATTTAACGATGATTATTGATTCTTAGTTTTTATATAAAAATTAGTTTCCTCTATAATCAATATCTGAAAGATTATATATATAGCAAATAAGCCAAAGGAGACCAAACTCATACGTTCATAATTAACCCTATGCCCTCTTCCATCCCAGCTGCCCTTCTGTCCTCCTCCGCTTAAACTCATTCCCATCCTTCACCAAAAATACAGACAAACTACCTCAAGATTGCGCACCACAAAAATTAATTTCTTAATTTTTCCCCATAACCTAAATATTTCTGTATACTCTAATGTCTAACATCACAGGTGATGAAGGGAGCTTCTCTTCTGGAGAAGTCCAACAGCAGCAAGAGAAGCAGTCCGCTGCCGCGGTCTCGACTAACAGCAATGGCTCCACCGGCTCTCAGGTGCAGCACAAACAGCCGCCGCCTGCAGCTAAGAAGAAGAGAAATCTCCCTGGAACTCCAGGTATATATAGCTTATATACATATATAGTTAATTATCAAAGCTATGAAATTTCAAGAAAATGGACCTTATGTTATCAAAGCTCGAAGTTAAGCATGGATCATGCGATGTATATATAGCTTATATACATAGTTAATTATCAAGCTATGAAATTTAATAGTATTAAATCATCAAAACAAGTCATTAGTTAAGAGGGTCCAAATCCCATCCAATAATGTCTTCAATAATACAATAATTACTTCTCCCACACTGTTGTAAATTGCACCTTTTGTTCATGTGAACGAAGATCCGACGGCAGAAGTGGTGGCGCTCTCTCCGACCACGCTAATGGCGACGAACCGGTTCGTGTGCGAAATCTGCAACAAAGGGTTTCAAAGGGACCAGAATCTGCAGCTGCACAGGAGAGGCCACAATCTGCCATGGAAGCTGCGGCAGAGGACGACGACCGAGGTCAAGAAACGGGTCTACATCTGCCCCGAACCCACCTGTGTCCACCACAATCCGGGTCGGGCCCTCGGCGACCTGACCGGGATCAAGAAGCATTATAGTAGGAAACATGGGGAGAAGAAATGGAAGTGTGATAAATGTTCCAAGAAATATGCAGTTCAATCGGATTGGAAGGCTCATCAGAAGACTTGTGGCACTAGGGAATATAAGTGTGATTGTGGAACTATTTTCTCGAGGTTTGATTTCTTTCATCTCGTTATTGATCCTGTGTTTTGCTTGGTTTTTCGATCCCGGATCAGTTGTTGGGAATAACATGAGGTTTACCTAAATTTGCAAATTTTCAATGTTTTAAAATTACTATCAGAATCAGTTGTCAGGAATAACATAAGATTTACCTAAATTTGCAATTTTTTACATGGTTTTTAATTTATTGAAATTACAATCGAATTTTATCATTCTGATAGTAAGATAATGTTGTTTCCTATGAGGGATGTGTGTATATATATACTTATGTACAACATAAAGTGCATTAAATGTAAGATTTGGAACAAATTTTGCGTTGATATACAATTCATATTTCAGGAGGGATAGCTTCATCACTCATAGGGCATTTTGTGATGCACTGGCGGAGGAAAACAACAAAGTGAATCGAGGCATAATGGGCCCATTGGACCCAGATTTATCGGCCCAACTCCCCGATCTCATGTCCACGATGCCCATAAGCACCAACTCAAACACAATGGGCAAGTCCGGATTCACCAACCCATTGAAATCACTCCCCCAAGATCTCCTCCCAATCCCATTCAAGCCCATGAACATGGCTGCCGCCACCGGCATGTTCTCGTCGGCCTCTGGCAATCTATTCGGAAGCCCTCGGAACATGCCCTCATCATCCTCCGGGCTCCAGCTCAGCTCCAACTCAAGCCCAACGGGCTACAACTACCACCAAGACAGCAAGAATTTGGGCCAAATCTTCGGATCGGCCCAAATGTCAGCCACGGCCTTGCTCCAAAAGGCGGCCCAAATGGGGGCCACAGCGACCAACTCCCCTATGATGCAGAAGAACTTCGTCAGCACCATTTCGGGCCCGGACCATGTGCCGGGTCCAGGACCTGGCCCTCGGCCCGGCCCGAACACGCATGGGTACGACAACTTCCGTAACGAGCAATCATCACCGTTCAACGGCGGATTCGCTGCCCAAATGATGCAGAAGGGCCCACAAGAGGTGGGGCAGCTCTTCGAGGGGAGCGGCAGCCCCTCCGTGAGCGACATGGTGATGTACGGTGGGATGCTGATGGATCACAATCCGGCCGCGGCCAGATTCTTGAAAAACGTGACTGAAACGAGCAATCTAAGAAACGGCGGCATGAATGGAGGCCGGATTGAGGGGAGATTCGGCGGCGGAGACGACATGACGACCGTCGATTTCTTGGGGGTGGGAGGATCAAGGGCGCATAATCATCTGCATGATCAGAGGCTGGAGATGGAGGCCATGAATCAGCAGAGAATGCAAGTGATGCAGAATAATAATCCTTTCCACCATCAGCATGCAGAGCCTGACGTGGAGAAGCAGCTCTACAACACATTCTGAAATAGCAATATTCAAGAATTTGAGATATTAATTGTGTATTCAACTTAAAACATGTATTTTTGGTGGCTCAAATTGATATGGATATTGTTTCTGAGACTAGTAAAAAAAAGGATATCCCAACTTAATACAGTAGTGAGATGTGTATTAGAGAATCCAACTCATGTATTTTTTGCTATTTTACAGACTCTAATTCACAAGTTTTACCCTAAAAGAATATATTTTAGTACCCAAATTTTATCTTATTATTGTATCACAAAAGGATGTATGAAAGTCCACGAAAAACTTCAGCTGGACGTAGTGATATATATATTATCTCTATTAATAAATGACTTTGATTTTTCGTAAATGATTTTGAAAGAGTGAAGTTATAACTGTATTATCTCTCTTTTTTCTTAATATAAATAAATGGATAAATTGCATTTTAGGCTAAATTACAATTACAACACTACTTTTAATTACGGGCAACTCGATGAGTAATTTTTTTATTTGTTACGACTAGGATCACAATCAACTATAACCGATTTGTCCAATATTTGATCTCTTGCAAATTCTTGTTTTTCGGGCATTTAGTACGAGAAATCAAAGGTTGAGTTTTGGCATTTGACGAGAAATCAAAGGTTGAATTTGGGCATATGACTTGGCGTTTAATATTTGCTAACCGCGATGAATTTCACAAAATTTGCAAGTATTAGTCATCGTCAAATACTTTGGTACTCCGACTAAATTCATCACGATTAATAAGTATTGAATGTTAAGTCATATGCCAAAATGTTCCTTTCGTTGAGCCGTCAGAAATTTTGATTTCTCAAATTAAAAGCTCAAACAACAAGAATTTGTTTAAAATTAAAGTTTGAAAATATGTTAAAATTGAGGTTAATACCAATTGCAACAAATCAAAAGAGTGGATATCATTTTGTCAAAGTTTGAAAATGATATTTTAATTGTAATTTCACCCAAAATTCATGCCTTTACATATAATCGTCTCTTAATTAATTCAGTTTTGTTGAGAAAGCAATAAGAACTCAAATTTAATTTCAATATTGTAGAATCATGTTAATATTAGTTTCTACATTCATATTATGGGAAACAGGATGGACTTAAAAGAGGTGTTGGGGAGACGGTATGGTCTTCGTCTACAGCCCAATAGGATGTTATTTTTTTTTTACAGGAAAGAAAAATAAAAACGTTACAAAAATTATTCCTATGAGTATCGCGCACAACTTTTCCAAAACTTTCTCCATCTCCATAAATAAAACTGTTCCATATTATTGATATTTCTTGCTTATTATGTCTTATGTTAAAAAATGAGCTAAGAATTTTGGCAAAAACTCATGTAAGACCTTAGACCGTCCACATCAGCTGCAATTAATATTAATTAA
This sequence comes from Salvia rosmarinus, assembly GCA_036937905.1. Lineage (NCBI taxonomy): Eukaryota > Viridiplantae > Streptophyta > Magnoliopsida > Lamiales > Lamiaceae > Salvia > Salvia rosmarinus. The sequence goes on from JAODLM010000507.1 coordinate 168,205, forward strand.
TTAGAGTTTATCAATTCTTAATTGTAATTTAATAAAATATCTACTTAGAATTTATTAATTAGTTTAATTAAATATTAATTAATTAGAAAAAGGAATGGGTAGGCCATACAGAACCTTAGTTCTTAGGGATCTCTTGCCTTTATTTTATTATCCCTAAAATGTATCGTTTTTTGCTAAATAGCTTTAATTCTAGGATCGCTGTTCGACAAACAAATTTGGGTATTCACTAAATGCAGTTGCTCTGAGTTTTCTCATCAAGAGGTGTAAATATTTAATCTAAAATGAGGATAAACAGATGGCCAAATTTAAAGTAAATCATATACGTACGAGATTGAGAAAGTTCATCCTATAGCAACACCAACATGAGATAAACACCGGTGCAAAGCATTCAGAATGATATCTTTTGGGGATAAAGAGATCTTCAGCAGATTATAAAATAAGAGCCACATATTGCATTATTCAGCAGCCTCAATCCCCCTTAGTCCTTACTACTACTAGAAAAACTATTGCACAAAACGCCTACAAAATCACCAAGTTTCTTATCCTGCAAGTGCAATTGCTCATTGTGTCGGGCATCAGCCGGCCAAGCTGCAGCTGAATGGAGACATGCGTCATGCTCGTCACAACCTCCAAGATCTTCTTCTCCACTTCTTCTGCAACCTCGACGGCCTCCCTAGTTTGGCACCGTCCAAGATGACTACAAAAAAAAAGATTTTCAAGATAATTGAGCATTTACCTGATTGACGTGTCGGGAGGCATGTAAACCTCGATTGGGAGAAGAATTTTCCCTTGCAACGAATGGCGTGTGATCCATTGGACAGTCATTTTCTGAAAGCCAAATTCTAAAAGGGGCTATAATCAAAGATTATGTTTTACCTCAAGATCATAAATAATTTGGTGCGAGAAGAGAGGGAGGGTGGGTGATAACAAACAGCAAACTCATACCTCTGAGAAATTGGATGGTAAAAATTCCGAAAACAGTGTCCTCCACGTGTGTTGACTCTAGTGAGGCAGTATTGCATTGGTGATCCGAGCTTTTACAGCTTCGTTGGTGGTTAATACCACTTTCCATAATTTGTGAAGTTTCTAGCTCTACACTATCACTTCCCCTTTATCAAACATGAATAAGTGCTATCCTTGACAGTTGACATAATTTATATTCTGTACTTGATAGTCATTTGAATAATATTTTGTACTTCTTCCCTATAAGTGATACAAAAGCCAAAAAAATCTTAAACGGGCACCGGAAATACTACTTTGATTAGTAACTTATTTACCTATATGTATAAAGACTTCTGCTACTTTGGGGTGGGATTGCTGAAGCTGACTGCGAACATTTTCACCAATATCATGTGCTGTCAACCTACACGAAGTAAGTATTCACCAATACCGACTCTAAATCATGTAAACAAATTATGGAAGCGATTATCTATATAGTGCATAGTAATTAAGAAAACTGAAGTGATCCAACGGGCCTCAACTTCCACATCAAGGTACAGATTGTCCAGCTTGCCTTCCTCTGAGGTGATTATAACCCTAAAGTTTGCAACAGAGATGTTTAAAAAGAAACAAAATTTCTAAATAAAGACACAAGTCGAAAAATGAATTTTTTATAAGAAAAAGGGAGTAGTTCTGCTGGGAATTTGAAATCTACCTACCTTGACTCCCTCAACCCCAAGTATTGTTTGTTTATAAGGTTCGAGGTGTTGTGACGGAATAGCAGCATCCACCAATTCCATAATGCTGAATTATCCACATAGAATAAGACCGTGTCAAAACTCTCAGCATGTCAAAAGATGATTATTTTCTCAAAAGTAAAGCTGATGAATTATCTCAGAGGTTATTGGGTTCAAACTAAAGCAGAGAATTCTTAATAGAAAGCCTTCATATACTCAACATAGGAATATGGTTAGTTTCATAGATATATAGAATGGAAACTGAATACTGCAGTAGTATGTAAAAGGAAGCAAATATACAGCGACACTTGACGCTCTACCTTTGGTAACCACTTCCAAGTCCTGCTTTAAAAATCATCACAGAAACAAGAAGTTCAGCAAGAGGATCAAGAAACCTCACCCCAAGAAGAGATCCACCTAATTGCAATTCAGAAATAAAAAAATTGTTAATGTCACGTCAAATGATGGTGCATGTAACTGGAAGTACATATTGATAACTTCAAGCGGAAATTTTTAATTCAGCTAAATAAGCTAAAGAGTAAAAACAACAGATAAACTTGGACCTATGCAACTAGGTTTAGGTCACTAGAAGAGGTCTAAGATCCCAGGCCTGAAATTACTAGGCGTAAATGTAACTGGCTAATAAATCCAATAATCTTCATATGCATGCTTCTGAAATAAAAATTTCTTTACATGTAAAAACATAGGACATATATTTCAAGTTGACTGCAAAATAGACCACTGACTATTCTGATACTCTTGTGTGTATATATATATAGGGGTTGGATCCAGTGAGAACTCATCTTTTTTGAGAACTTGAGAACCATGCATAAAACGTTGAAGATAATGCACAAAACAGTATAAAGTTGTGCATAACGAAAACTTTCTAAAATTGTTGCACAGTATAAAGTTGTGCGTAACGAAAACTTTCTAAAATTGTTGCACAACAAAATAATTTTAGAAAGTTTTCGTTATGCACAACTTTATACCGTTTTGTGCATCATCTTCAACGTCTTATGCATGGTTCGCAGAGTTCGCAAAAAAGATGTGGTTCTCATTTGATTCATCCCCTATATATATATATATATACATAGATTGCACAATTTGCTTTCCACTAAAAAAAGAATGCATAAACAACCATGAGTATTCAAATTCTTATTCAAGATTTATGCTGGCATGAAACTTGAACTGAAACGTTGAAGCCCCTTAGTGAGCATTAGGGCAGAACACTGTTAGATTTGAATGGGCAGTATAAAAGAATGAAAATAAATGTGAAGAAAAATATTTACCAACCCCAATGAGGGCAACGACTGACGAGATAGCATCCGCCCGATGATGCCAAGCATTAGCTTTCATGAGTCTACTGCCAGTCTTTTCGCCCGCTTTCTTAGTAACCCAACACGGCCTTCTCAAAGTAAAAAGGTATATTAGTCAATACAATATTAGAGGTACATCGATATCTGAAGATATCGAATTGTAGACATTTCATTTATGAGGAGTGACTCAGCCAAGCTGTACCGGCTTATAGATACCAAAACAGAAATATTAACTATGAAATGGAAAAAGTAGACAAAACAACAATGAAACTCACATGGATACTATCTCTGTCAAGTAAATAAAGGCAACAAATCTTATAGATAATGAACGAATAAAACACTTTATACCCTTCTTTTACACCAGTGGAGACTATAGTCATATTCAATGCCAGAATCGGGTGCTCAATGTCGATTCCATGGTGATGTCCATGAGAATGGTTATGAGCCAAGGATTGGTTAACTATCTCTGAAGCAGCTGACAATACACCCTACACACATAAAACGTTTATAATCGAGATACATAGCAATGTGAACTGCAGATCTTCACCTTTGAGCAGCTTTGCAGCACACCGTAATTGTTGCTCTCTACATCAAAATATATTATCAGACTATAATATAGAAATGTACCACCAACACATCTATAGCGTGCCAAGCAACGCCCCCAGCAGTTAGCAAAAAAGAGCACACTCGAAATTTCAAGGGTTCCTAACGTCTCAAACTTGCCATGCCCTGAAAGATGGCACATATTGATTGTCAAATAAGGTGAGTTGAATTCTTCAAAATTAAATACAATGTTTAAAAACATCACCTAACTTTCAGTATGTTGCTATATATTCTACATTTTTTTACAAAGAAAGGGTGTATGAGCTATTTCCTTATAATTATGACATATGAGCATTTTAAAACTCACAAATCAGTAGAAATTGAGGCAACTAAGTATAGCTCTCATTAGCTAACATGCCACTCTAATTGTTCTTTTATTCTTGATAGGTTCAACAAGAAATGTTACCCCAAATAGCAAAAGGGCAGGGAAGAAATTTGTGGACCACCGTTACCAAAGAAGACTTGTGCATTGCTTAACTAAAATTAACTAGTACTATTCTTCATATACAAATAAATATTGTAGCTCTTTTATTCAATGAGGGAAAAAAGAAATACTACCTCTCATAAGTCTAGACGAGGCCTAACCTAGCAAAGCTCAAAACATTCAAACTAATGAACCATTACGTCTTTCTCAAGTCAAATGGCATCTCCCATTACGCCTATTCATGGTTGTCTAACACTACAGAATCATCCACATTGTGCCGTAGCATCTAATTAAAACTCAATTTCATAGCTGAATAGGCAAAACTTGAAAGCATCCCAATTAAATGCATGCACATGTTAATTAGACTAACTCTAGCTACAAGTTTTCCTCTTTCTTCTGACATACAAAACAAGCTGCAAACCATGAATTTCTTGAAGCTGAAAAACACATTAATTAAACCGAGACTGCGTAGATACAGATCAAAGGTGACCATATAGATGTTCTTTATCCTTCGGCGCCCTTCCAGCACTAAACGGAAACAATGCTACCCCCCTCAATACCTAAACCAATAAGCACAATTAACTAAAACGGAAAAACATAAAACTAAATAAAAATTAGAAGAAAAAACAAAACAAAAACATATAACATCAGAAATGGAATAAGCAGCATCAGATAATCGCAGTGCTGCCGGAGACGTATCCAGTGAAGGCTTTTCCGGCTGCCAATCCGATATCCGCCGCCAGTCCTAGCCGGAAAATCTTCTCCCCTCTTTTTCCGGATTGAGAATCCCGGCGATCGTGGTGGTGGTGGTGGCGGTGCGAGTGGCCGCCATGCCACCGCCGGAAAATCTTGAGATTTGGGTAATCAGACTAAAAGGTTGATCGATCATGGAATTCAGAATTCGCAGCAGCACAAGAGTTTCTGAAAATCTCTGAGATACAAAGCTGAGGTGATTTGATTATTGATATGCGAGATTTGGTAGCAGGGTGCAGAGCTTTCAGGAATCGGAAACCCATTTCATCAAACAAGTAGTCGGCGAAGAAGAGAAATTGAAGCCCGGCTACAGGTGTCGCATATTAGCGAGTTTGTATTTCTGTTATACTACCCCTGCCACGAGATTATCTCATTAACATAAATTTTCGATTTAGTGCTATGCACGCGTCAAACCTTTTCTTTTCGCCAAAAACTTGGGTGAACTCGGCCTCATCGCATGCACGCACAAGAGACCATCTCTTCTTTTCCTTCTTTTTCCAAGAATGTTACACATAAAACCTTAGTTCGATACAAATCTAAAATCACCGTCTTATAGTATTTTCAATCAACATTAAATTTAATTTAATTTTATAGTAATTATCTCATCAAATAAGAATTCATGTCCAATCCATAATTCAAATTCTAACTCGAAAGACTATTATTTATATATCATTTATTAGTTTGAAATTTTCAATTGAAAAAGAAATATATTTATGAAAAGTGCAAACATATTTATGTGTTTAGAAGAGAGAGAAAAAAACTATAAAACATCAAAATATATATGCATTCATAGTTACATTAGAATTATTTTTTACTCCATTTCAAGTTTTGATGGGATATGGTCCAACCGACCAGCCCACTATGAGCTCAAACGAATTTGGGCCTAACGTTGATAGTGCCCACGCGATTGAGTCAGGCGAGCCCTAATCGGCCCCAAAACCCTAGCCCCAACGGCCACCCTCGGCCAATGGAGGACAGGCCCCATAGCCAAAGTGAGGCGCCACCCTCGGCCAATGGAAGACACGCCCCAGAACCAAGGTCACCCTCGGCCAATGGAGGACACGCCCCAGAACCAAGGTCAGGCGCCACCCTCCACGTGGCGCACGTAAGGCGAAATGTCCCTGCTCCGGCCAATGGAGGGCATGTCAGAGGAAGAGTCACGTCACGACCAATGGAGAGGCTAAGACGCCTTCAGTTGCAGACTCGGAGTTGTATAAATAGAAGGAAAACTGACATTAGAAGGGTTGGCAACTTATCGAATACTAAGAGCTCAGAACTACACTTATCGCATTATAGTGAAAGCATTGAGAAACACTCATCCGTGGACGTAGATCTCATTAACGATCGAACCACGTAAAAGCCTTGGTGTTCTTTATTGCTTTACATAAATCTCGCACACTCATTTAGCTAGATTTATCATTGGCGCCGTCGTGGAAGCTCGAACAAGAAAACTTCGTTCCTCTACAACTTAATGGCAAGAACACGCACAACCGCCGCCCACGCCGGCAACAACCGTCTTGAGGACGACCGGTGGTCACCGTCATGGAAAGAGATCGCAGACGCCACAGCGCAAGACACTCCGAGGGAAACATGGAAAACGTCTCCATACACCCTCGGGACCGCCTCCCTAACGTAGGGGAAGATGCCGACCTCAACGAGGACGAACAAACAGCTCATTCGTCCCACGAGGTCCTCGGCCGAGCTGTGATCGAATTCCTCAACTCCAATCTTCGCAATTCCAAAGCTTCCTCAACCGGAGGACCAGGAGGCGGGCCTCGCGGCCCCTGATCAACACCACGACCGCCCGAGGCCGCCCTCCGAAAAACAGCCGGCGCCACCTCGGCGTGATAGCGAGAACGCACGTCACGCCCGACGACGGAGCCGCCACCGCGGCCGAGCCGCCGCCTCATTCGCGGAGCCGCCACCGCGGACGAGCCGCCACCCATCGCCGCCTCGCTATTCGCGGAGCCGCTCTCCACTCGTCATGCCGACCAAAGGGCCGAGCAAAGCAGAGGAGGAAGAAAGCGAAGTCGAACTCCCCTCGGAGGACGATAGGCGTCGCTATCGATCCCCACCCTCCAAAGAGATGGCAACGATCTCCGGGGTTCGACTGTGCGGAGAATCATCTCCCTTTCTCCGTGGAGATTCTAGACACGCCCGCCCCCGTGCACGGGCACCCAATATAGCGCCACGATGGCCTAGGAGACCCTCCGACTTCCTTTTCGCCTACACTACCAACATGGCGATCAAGGAATGGAAGATTTTCACATGTGCAAAATCTTCCCGAGTCTGCCGATCTCCAACGCACGACGCCGGTTCACCTCGCCCGCCGAGCAAAGATACACCGCCTGTGACCTTATGGATCGATTCAAATGGCGCTTCTATCGAAGATGCCACCCAGCCAGACCTTCCTCCGACCTGCTCACAATCCGCCGAGGACGGACGAGACGATGTCAAACTTCGCTTCGAGGTTCATCAAAGAGTCGCTCAAAATTGACGACAAAGAACGACTCTACATCATCAACGCGTCAAAAACGGATCCGACCCGGCCTTGAACAAAGAAATTACAGGAGAAACCAAAGACGGCGAGTAAGCTTTGGAACTGGTGGACAACTTCGTCGAGGAGGCGAGTCGGATCGGAAGAAGAGGGAAACTGGGACGAGCGGTAAGTCCGAGAGAAAAAGCGGATGACCAAGTCGAGGCGCCGATCGCGCGCCTTCGGCGTAATCAAAAGAGGGCCACTCGAGTCGTGCTCGGACCTCGGCCCAACCCGGCGGCAGCGCCGCCCCCGCTCAAATCAAGGCGGAATATTCGAGCTCCACGCCGAGCTCTTCCCAAGCCCGCCCTATGAAAGGAGGATCCAAGAAGAGGTCCACAGAGGAGTATTGTGACTATCACCGCGGTATGGTCATGATACCGAGGATTGCGAAACACAGGCTCGCGGATAAACGAGCTCGTCAAAGGTGGAGCCTCAAGAAATACCTCGCCGGGTGGGTCGGGAAGCGAGAAGCGGGGAAGAATAACGGGCAACAACTGCGGACCGACCTCGACGACGACCCGACCGAAGACGACGAGGACGAAGGTCCCAATGTTATGGAGCGGTCTACGTTGTAATCGGATCGTCCATCGGAGCGACGAGGTCGTCGTTAAAGAACGGCTCGAGGCCGCCACCGAGGAGCCAAAGAACAAGCGACTCGGGACGGCGAGGACATAGTGTTCTCAAGGAGGATCCGTACCCAACATCATGCCGCACTCAGACGCCATCACCATACAGCCGTGGTGGGCAACAAGAACGTCCATCGGGTCTATGTCGACATCGGGGCCTCCGTCAGCATCATTTTTCGGAGCTGCCTGGATAAGCTCGAGGTCGGAGGTATTCAGGTACTTCCCGCACCGTCCCAACTACGGAGCTTCACCCAGGAGGCGGTCCAACCCGAGGGCGTCATTACCCTTCCGGTTACCGTGGGACGGGCTCCCAGGTCGATCACCAAGGCCATCAAATTTTTCCTAGTCCAGGCCCCCTCTCCGTACAACATCATCCTGGGGAGAGATTGGCTATATGCCACCAAGGCCGTCTGTTCGGTCTACCACCTCACCGTCAAGATTCCCACCCCGGTGGGAGTGCTTAGCATCCAGGGCGACCAAACGGCAGCGAAAGAATGCCTACGAGTCTCCACCCAAGATGCGGCCTCGCCCCAGGCATAGCAATTACAGAACCCTCGGAGGCCGACGCCCCGGGACGACCTGACCGAGAGCCTTCGACTATGCGACGACGATCCTTCGAAGGTCATCCAGGTCGGCACCCAGGGCCCGACTGACATCCGACGGCGTGTCATACAACTTCTGAGGGAATATAGGGACGTGTTCGCATGGTCCCCGCTCGATATGACCGGAGTGTCGCCCGAGCTCATAACTCACCGCCTCAACATCGACCCGGCTAACAAGCCAGTCCGGCAGAAGAAAAGGATATTCGCGGCAGAACGCAGCCAGGTCATAAGGGACGAGGTGACTCAACTTCTGAAGGCCAAGATCTTGTTCGAGGTCAAATACCCGACCTGGATGGCTAATCCAGTCGTGGTCCGAAAGCCAGGGGGAGGGTGGCGTATGTGCGTCGATTATACCGACCTCAACAAGCACTGCCCAAAAGATTGCTACCCCCTCCCCGACATCGACAAGAAGGTGGAGGCATTGGTGGGCCACGAGATGTTCAGCTTCCTGGATCTATACAAAGGGTACCACCAAATCCTGATGAGCCCGGAGAATGCCCCGAAGACCGCATTCATCACCGACTTCGGCGTCTTTGCGTCGCGAAGATGCCTTCGGCTCAAGAACGCCGGGGCTACTTACCAGAGGATGGTGGATGCAACATTCAAAGACCACATCGGGGAGATCGTCGAGGTCTACGTTGACGACATCGTAGTCAAAAGTCAGAAAACGGAAAGCTGCGCCGATGACCTCGGCACTATCCTCCAACTCCTCAGGTCGGCCAACCTCAAGCTCAACCCCCAGAAATGTACATTTATGGTGAAGACCGCAAGTTCTTGGGATCTGGGTTTCTCGGGAGGCTCAAGGCCAATCCCACCAAGGTGAGGCGGTGCTCGACATGCAGTGCAAGGACCATCCGTGAGATCCACAAACTCACCGGGTGCCTAGCCGCCTCGCAGATTGCCTCGAGCCGGAAGCGGCTCCCTTCTTCAAGATCCCGAGGAGAGCTCGAACCGCTGGCGGGAAGAACACCAGCCGCCAGACAATCGAAGGATTACCGGCCGACCGCCGACCCGTCCGCCCGGCAAGGTGAATCCTCTCATGCTTAGCCGCCTCGGACGAGGCCATCGGTCTGATCTTGGTGCGAGACGAGGAGGACGACAACTCCCCATCTACTTCATTAGCCGAGCTCTCAAGGGACCGGAGACGAGGTACACCAGCCTCGAAAAGGTAGCACTTGCCCTGGTGAACGCCAAGCGACGCCTCCGACCCTACTTTCAGGCTCATTCTGTCCAGGTATTAACTGACCTACCTTTGAGACAAGTCTTGTCCAAGCCAGAGTCATCCGGACGCATAGCCAAGTGGGCACTGGAGCTCGGCGAGCACGACATCTCGTATTCCCCGAGGCCGGCCATAAAAGGGCAAGCTCTCGCTGACTTCCTGGTGGAAGCCAAATTCACCGAGGTCGGTTCTACCAGCAAGGTCGCCCCAACACCCGCCCCCACCGCGGAGGACTCCGTCCCTGCACCGCCCGATAACTGTTGGCAGATGTACGTGGACGGAGCTTCATGCAAAACGGGCAGCGGAGCAGGCATTCTCCTCCTCGGCCCGGACAATCAAGAAGTGACCTACGCCCTCCGGTTTACCTTCCCAACCACCAATAACGAGGTGGGGTATGAAGCGCTGATCTCAGGACTCCGCCTCGCAAATGAATTGAGGGTAGACCATGTCCAGATCTTCGGGGATTCCCAGGTCGTGGTAAACCAGGTCCTGGGCGGATCTGAAGCGAGGAGGATCGAATGAAGCAGTACCTCGAGAAGGCAAGAGAGATGCTTGCCTCATTCAGGTACTCCAGCATTCATCGGATCCCACGGGGCGAAAACAGCCGAGCTGACGTTCTCAGCAAGTTAGCTGCGTCGTCAACAAGTCCTCCTATGGAGGAGGTTCATTCCAGAAGCATAGAGAGTCTCATGTCGGCATCATCACCGAGATGGAGCCGAACCGGATGTCTCCCATAAAGGCCTACACCCGGAACATGGCGCTACCTCAAGATCGGCTCGAAGCCAAAAGATGATGGCGAAATCCCGTAAGTACCTCATACACGGGGCGCTCTATCGGAAGTCTTACCTTGCCCTCCCGAGGTGCCTCGGCCGGAAGAGGCCACCACGTGCTCAATGAGATCCACAGAGGGTCTTGTGGAAGTCACATCGGCTCGCGAGCTCTCCAAGAAGGCCGAGGTCGGGATATTACTCGCCCACCCTTGTTCAAGATTCGGTCGAGCTCGTCAAAAAGTGTCCAAAGTGCCAGCTCCACTCCACGGTCAAAAAGCTACCGCAAACCGATCTGAGCAGCCTGCAGAGCCCGTGGCCTTTCATGCAGTGGGGGATCGACATCGTTGGTCCGTTCGACCGAGCACCAGGTCAGCTTCGATACTTAGTCGTAGCCATAGACTACTTCACAAAATGGGTCGAGGCCGAGCCACTGTCGAGCCTCACGAGCAGGAGGATTCAGACCTTCGTGTGGAAAAATATAGTCTGCCGCCCGCATACCGCACATTCGGTCTCGGACAACAACGCACCCAATTCGTCGACAAAACTTCAAGGGTGGTGCGAAGAGCTTCGGATCGATCAACGCTTCACCTCGGTCGCACACCCGCAAGCGAATGGTCGACCGAGGTGACGAACCGCACGATCGCACAAGGATTGAAGAAGAGGTGGACCGAGCTAAAAGCGATCGGGCTGAAAATCTCCTCAAGTCCTCTCGGTCCACAGACCACACCTCGGACGTCGCGACGGAAACCCTTTCACTGGTCACGGTACCGGGCCGTCATACGGCCGAGATCGGCGCGCCAAGCCCGCGCAATCTTCACTTCGACCTGGCCGGGAACGAGGAAGACTGCGGGCCAACCTTGACGCCTCGAGGAGAAGCGTGAGCTCGCCTTCACAAACGAAGCCAATCTGAGGCCCGTGTCGCACGGTGCACTACAACAAAGGGTCAAAGCCTCCGGCCCAAGTAGGCGACCTCGTCCCACGAAATAATGAAGCCGATGAGCTGGGTGTCTTAACATTTGGATCCGACATGGGAAGGCCCATACCGCGTTCACGAGGACCTCGGCAAAGGGCTTACAAGTCGGCTCACCTATCCGGTGCACTTATCCCCGAACTCGCACATTACTCATTTAAGGAGGTATTTTACATAGCTTCGATTTAAGGTCGGCATCCTGTTAGTCCCTTAATTGTTTTGCTAAAGTACGATGTTGATTACATGTTCAATAAAACATCTGTTTTTCTAATGAATATTTCACTTCGTCTCATACATATGTGAACATCTGTTTGGATACACCACATTTAAACCTTCACAAGGGGACGCCCTTACGAAGATGAAAATCCCACCAAGTAGGGTAAGCATACAGATTACCCATTAAGTTGGACGTCTACATGCAAAGCATACAGATTACCCATTAAGTTGGACGTCTACATGCACGCGACATCCAGACCGATCTCGCCAACTCATACCCCTTTATTTGGGAAGATATGCACTCCGGTACAAAGTCTAAATGCATTAACGACTATAAACCGAGTACCAAGCCATATACAAGTCAACCGGGCTTCCGAGCTCGTTTATACCCCTTTATTTGGGAAAATATACATCAGATACTGAGATAAATATATTTACGACCAAAACGAAGTCCTAAGCTATGTTTGTACCTCTCACGGAAATATACACTTTGAAACGAGTCTAAATACATTTATATCTACATACAAAGTCCTACACTATACACAGCCTCATTCGGGCTTAGGGCTCCGCCAGACGCCAAGTCGCACCAATTTTGTACAAAATTTCGGGCCGACGGTGTATGCTCGAACGAACTCGGTGCCTTCAACCCGGTCGATGAGGCCGGAATCACCACGGCCTACTCCTGAGCGCTCGGGCACGGGCAGCCAGGCGTAAGTTTCGACTCGTGGTCACCTTCACCCACAGGACACTTCAAGTGTCGCGGGCGCCAATCTGAGCATTCCGGGAGTGGGGATGCACCGAGGTCACACCCGACCCCCCCGACCGACACCGGCCGGAGTACGACTCGCCCCTACCCGCCGCTCTTCCCCACCGACACGAGGTCCCGGTCGCCGTCCGCTCCGGAGGATCGCCTCGAATGATCCGCCTCACCGGACCCATCAACCGAGCACTTCGGCATGATCGAGAGCCGCCTTCCTCCGGGTTCTTCTATGATCGGCTAGCGGAGCCGCCGTGGCCTCGCCGGGGCCGGGCATCGTCGCTTACGGACGATCTCGTACATCTCCATATACTTCACGACGAGTTGACACGATCTTTGAACTTTGCTGTTGGGCCCTCCTCATCCCTCAAAGACCATACCTCCGCCAAGAAGCTCGAACTCGGTCGTCGCCGGATATGGTAGTTCCACCAGCTCGGCGGATTACCTTCTCGTACTCGCATGCTCCTCCGACACCCGAGCTAGCCTCTCCGCAGTCAGTTCGAGTTGCTCCTCACACTGTATCAAACGCCCTTGGATAGCGTCGGCAGATAAGTCCGCCCCCTGGACTCCGTCCTGTGCGATCCTCAACTTTAGGGCCTCGTTCTCAGCCAGGAGGCGGGCCACTTCCCGATCATCCTCATCCAACTTCCTCTTGGTCGGCGACGGCCGAGCTGACATCCATAGTGGCCAAAACTTGGGTCAGCTCGGCAGACCGGCTCCTCCAGAAAAGCACCTCTTCGTCCTTCTCAGCCAAGGCGCCTCGGACCTCTTTTAACTTGGTCAACAATTCATGATCAAGTCCGAACCATTGAGGTGTGGAGTACTGTAAATAAACAAGACAACACAAATTTTAAAAGGTTGCGTTTATTACTCAAAAAATGGGAAATTATTACAAGGACCCAGGGTCCTATCGACCCCGGCGGTTCAAGCTATTACATCAGGTCCACTGACCTCAGGCCTATGGCCGGTCTCGCCGACCTCCTGATGCTCCTGCGGCTGGCCACCTCCAGCCGGGAGCTCCAGCACCGCCTCCTGCCCCGCCTCCTCCTCCTCCTCCCGCCCCGGCCCGCACTCGGCAATGAGCTCCCCAAGCTCGCGATCTTCGTCCTCCTTACACTGGGCGACGACCTCAGCGGTGAAGAGGGTAGAGCTGGATGCCAGAGCCTCCAGCACCGGGAAGGAGCCAACCCCGGAGATCACCCGGGCGTAAGCTTTGTCCAGCTCTCTGAGGCGACCTCGGTCCACCCATGCTTGACCTTATCGAAGTCGGGCATGGCGACCGCCGACTTTCCTGTGTGATCGACACCACCTTCGGCAAAGACGGCGGCAAGATCGGCAATAAAAGCCGAGAAGCTCTCCGACTCGATGAGCCTGCTGGCAAAGGCCCTCAGCAAGGGTCCCTGGTCGGCCAGCCTTGCACTCCTCTCGTCCGCGAGCTCCTTCTTCGCCCCGGCCAACTCCTCCTTAATCTCTTCGACCTCCCCTCGGGCGGCCTCCAGTGCCCAGTGCCTCTTCTTCAGGGCGGCCTCAGCAGCAGCCCTCCCGGCCTCAGAAGCCCTGGCGGCCTCAGCTTCCGCCCTCGCAGCGGCCACGGCGGTCTCAGCTTCGCCAGCAGCGGCAAGCTCCGCTCCGGCGCCTCGTGCGGGCCGAGCTCTCAGCGGCAAGCCCGGCGGCGACCTGCAGCTCCCCAGCAACACGCTGCAGGGCCCCCATCACCGAGCTCCCACCCTGAAAAAGAGCAGCACAAGTTAATAACAGATCGCAAAGCGAACAAATCTAAATATGAAAGAACCTTTGTACCTCGGGGAGGGGTGCGGCCAAACTTGGGGACGGTACCCCGTACTCAAGGCGGCCCTGAGGCCGAGACTCCGATGCCGGGCTGGACCCCGCCTGAGGCCCACTCATCAGCTGGCCCATGCTGTCGACCTTCTTCGGACCCCTAGTAGGTCCAGCCCGCTTCAGCTTCTTCTTCGCCGGCTCCTTGCTCGGCGATCGTGAGCCCGCCCGCCTACCAACCTCACCGCATCACGGAAGAAAGACACATTAGCACAACAAAATCGGACGTATAAGGACTAAGAAGATGGGATGCCTCACCCCGTCTGCACCCGATCCCGACGCGACCAGTAAATACTCGGCCCGGCCTTCTTCAGTCGTCCCCGGTGTAACTTATAGATAAAATCTCACCAAGTCGCTCAAGACCTCCTCCATATGGCCCAAGGCTTGATTTTCAGTCCGCCAGTGCACCGATGCCCCACTCATACCTCTACCGCCTCGCCCCAAAAAATACCTATTCTGCCAATTGGACACTTTGGAGGGGACTGCTACCTTAAATTTCAGTCGGGGAGACAGATAGTACACCCCTCCTATGGTCTTGACACTAAAAAAGCGCATCAGTACCTCGAAGGAGAACTCCTCGGCAATGCCATAACAAGAGAGCCCTAGCCCCACCAACGACCTAATGGAATTCGGGGTCAATTGGCAAATAGGGATCTGGAAATACTCTTGAAGGCTAAGATAAACGGGGGCCAGAGGATACCTAAGACCCGCCCTCAAACTATCTATATAAACGGTAATAAACCTCCGGAGGCCATCGCCCTATCATCCATTGCGGCAGCACCACCACGCATCCTCCGGGATCCGGTATTCCCTTACAACTTCAAAAAGTTCCTCCAGTGTCAAGCCCGACCTCGTCACGCCCACCCTCATTCCGTCCCATACCGAGGATACCGGCGGAACCCTAGAACTCAGTCCTATGGACCTACCCAGGCCATTATAGCACAAATAATCTTTTACGTCGGGGAACTCACGGCCAGAACCCGAAGCAGAAATGGAACTTTCAGAGCGAGAAGAAGATGAAGAAAACATACTTACTTTTCACGCGAGTATATGGCTCCTTCAGCGAGATCGGGATCAAGTCAAAAATTTCTCAGAAATTTTTCTCTCATAATTTTTAGGCGTCGAAGAGGAAAGTGAACAGTTGCCTCGTTTGGGCCTATTTATAAGACAAAGGGCGCCTAAAAATTGCCGTTTCAACTTCGACACGTACCGACACGTGATTGGATGTGGAGTCCACGCGCGCACGCGGTTCGAGTGCCCAACTACCGCCTGGCGCGTATGACGTACGCTAGGAGAAGATAGACCGCCAGTCTGACCTAGCAATCATCATACGGACCCCGGCGTCCTCCAGATGGCGGTGCCTCAGGTCGCACCCCGTCCATCCCACAAATAACAAGGGGATCCAGATCGAACTTCGGCGTCCTATCAACGGGCTTCGCCCCGTACGAGAAAGTCTACATCCAGATCGGATCTCGGCAAACCAGCCCCCAGATTCGGTGCCGCCCAGGGCGCACACCGACATCCCCGAAAGGGCGGTCTCTCAGGTCGGACATCGGCACCCACCACAGGAGTAACACCACTCCAGATCGGACCTCGGCGTAACCTACGCAGAGGGGCGATGTCCGTGTCGGACTTCGACTTCCCGGTACCACATCTTTTCCAAGCGACGGACAACGCACCACCCAACTCGATTCGGCACGGATCGCCAAATAAACCCTCACATCAAAAGACAACACCTTGACAAAACAACGGTAGAGCCACACCTCACTTTCGGCGCAGCCGCTTTCTTCACTCCACCTCGGCATCGCTGTCCCTCGACTATTCGGGGGGGGGCTATGATGGGATATGGCCCAACCGACTAGGCCCACTAATAGGCCCAAACGAGCTGGGCCTAACGTTGGTAGCGGGCCCACGCGGTTGAGCCCAAGGCGAGCCCTAATCAGCTCCCAAAACCCTAGCCCCCAGAACCGCCACCCTCGGCGATGGAGGCGGGCCCTGAGCCAGTGAGGCGCCACCCTCGGCCAATGGAAGACACGCCCCAGAACCAAGGTCACCCTCGGCCAATGGAGGACACGCCCCAGAACCAAGGTCAGGCGCCACCCTCCACGTGGCGCACGTAAGGCGAAATGTCCCCTTTCCCGCCAATGGAGGCATGCGGAGGAAGAGTCACGTCACGACCAATGGAGAGGCTAAGACGCCTTCAGTTGTAGGCTCGGAGTTGTATAAATAGAAGGAAAACTGACATTAGAAGGGTTGGCAACTTATCGAATACTAAGAGCTTGTAACTACACTTACTGCATTATAGTGAAAGCATTGAGGAAACACTCCTTCGTGGACGTAGATCTCATTAACGATCGAACCACGTAAAAGCCTTGGTGTTCTTTATTGCTTTACATAAATCTCGCACACTCATTTAGCTAGATTTATCAAGTTTGCAATCGAGTATTAGAAATAACCTTAAGCTCTTCCTCATATGTATTCATGAATATCATCGATGAATTTTATTAAAATCTCCGATTTTAAAGCTATCTATTGAAAATTTTGAAAAATAATACTATCCATCAAAAAGAATTGTAGCACTTCATAAATGGCACGAATTTTAATGCATATATGATAAAATATTTTTTGAGTAAAGATATGATCCTATCATATTTTGAGATTGTGAGGTTGGAGAAAGGATTTTTTAGTAAATATTTTTTTGAGTAAAGAAATGGACCTACCACATTAAAAATTGAAATAGAGATTAATTCCAAATGGGATCAAATCTGACAAAGCGAGTTACACTTCGAAAATACAATCCCAAAATACTGTGTTTTTCTTTTTCAAAAAAAGGAAAGAACTAGAAGAAAGAATGGATTAGGAAGCCTCAACATCTCTTTATACACAATAAACCATTACAAATCATGTTAGAATTGTGCAAATCCAATCGCAAAGCTTCAAGCTTTATCCAATGTCCTCCATATATCATCCCCACGCCAAAAATATTCCAGCAACAAAATTGCTGTAAATTCTCCATCCACGAGTGCCACTTTTCTCATTTCAGCATCACTGATCTATCATTAGAGGTGTTAAAAATCGATCACTGCTATCTCCTCCGATCTTGCCACCGTTTATTCCTGCCATCTTGATAGCCGGAATGCTGAACAAAATCTTGCTGCATCGTCTTCCCATGCCTGTATCCATTCCTCAAGCTCAAACTCGGCTCATTATGGCGTCGACCTGGTAAGTACTCATGGCGTCCGGCAGGGCTGTTATCCGGGCTCCACGACTCATATTCGGGCCTTTCGGGCCTATCTGAAATGCAACTTGTACCGCCCCAGGTACCTGATGATGGTGGTGCCGCACCCTGCACGGATCCCCCTGCGTAGCCATGGTGGTAATTCACGCTTGGATTATTTTGATTCGGATAATTCGATTCGAAGCCATGTCTTGCTCTCAAAGAATTCGGTGGCGTGGCTGACCGAGAAGGACTCGGGGCATCAGCCCAGATAGCCGAGGGCGAAGCGCCACGTGCATTATACAGGGCCCGGTTCAGATTAGCCATTTCTGAGGTGAAATGTGCGTTTGAAGAATTATGCCTATTTAGGTGGTACATTTGTGGATTCGTGTGTGTCTGCCACTGTTCAGAGGCTAACGGCAGCACAACCTTGTGTGCATACCGTTGGACTGCAGCTGAAGGCTGAGGAGTCAAAATTGTGGCAGCCGGAACCTGAGCTGAATCCATACCTTGCTGCCGAATGGGAAAATCAGCTTGAGAAACCTTGTAAGCATTCCCGTTGGCCGCGCCCTGCTGCCGGGAAAATGGGTTTCTTGAGAAGTCGGGCTTGGCAACATTCTGCATCAAGAATTAAATTTTCCAGAAAGAGCAAGATATCAACAACATTATTTAGCATAACCTACATGCCAGAAAATAAAATAAAATAAATTTAAGCTACGCGCTACACAACCATTACTGGTCGAAAGAACTGCATGATTGTGCTTGGACGTCCACGAAACTTGAGATTTCCCATTCTTCTCAATTTTCTAGTAATGAATTTGCCTTAATTTTGTTTATTTATTTATGTATTCTTCTTTTATTTCTGGAGAAGACGCACTGCGTTCTGCCTAATTTTAGTTTAAACAAAATGCTTTCACTGGGTTTCTCTGTAATTGTTGAATTTTGTGACATTTGAATATATCATCTCTCCCCTATTCTCATTCAGTAACCAAACCCAAAAAAAATAAACCATGCAAATTTGGTAAAAGGGCACAGAAACGCACGCTGAAGACAATGCAAAAGCTTGAAAAACTGGCAAAATTTCCCAAGTTGAGTACACAATGTGCTAAAATTACGCACCGGGACAGGGTCGCTTGAAGGTGTTGGAGATGGCAGGGAAACTTCAACCTTAGCATTGGCATTTCCTGCTAAATTACCCAACGAACTCAACCCGTTGGTTTTGATTCTATCGAGCAGTTTGACGGTCTCGTCACTAGACATATTACCACCTTGCCCAGAAGTCAAGGCAAAAACCAATTCTGGGTTTTTCAACAATTCTGCTAGCAGCTCGAAATCTGGTTCACGTATACTCTTAGATGTATGAGCAACACTTTCATTGCTATGATTTGGAGGATTGGGTGGTGCTTCTAGGGGTTCCACATCGGGCAGTTGCTCGATGGGGATTTCGGGGGTTAATGAATCATCACAGTCCATTTCACGGTCCCAAGGTTCTCTAGGGTTGGATGGAATCTCCTGTATTGTCCTGTAAATTACTTCTCTCTCGCGTCTAATTCTGTTTTTTTGGACTTCAACTTCTTTGCTATTGGCACCTTCACCGACACTCCATGTCTCGTTGATTTTCACTTCTGCATGAAACAAACAAATATTTTGGCATAAATAAAGAACTAGAAGCTAAATCAGCAAGAAAACTAGAACTATCGCATAGAACTAGGAATGTTTTGATTAGATAAATTACATTTGGAGACTACAGAAGGAAACAAAGCAAGATAGCAAGCAGAAAGTCAAGCAAACATATGCCATTGTATCTGTTAGCAAATCCGAACCAAGATTGTGGCAAAAAAAAGTAGAGAATCAACAAGCATAAGGGTCACAAGTCAAAAAAGAACCATCTCGTATTCTCATTACAAGCTCCAGGAGTAAATAATAGGGTACTTGTGAGAATTATCAGAAAGTAATTGCGAAATCCAAATACATATCTAATACTGCCATCTACAACCACGTACCACCACTTGATGCAGCTTTTATAATTTAACAACATGCATGCATTACAATTTTGCACAATCATTACAATTTACACAGCTAAAATTATATAATCTTCATGACTTCAAAAGAACGTTTAAGCAACACCACGAAGATTATATTTGTTGAGACATAAATTTGCAATTTGTAACATATTGGTATCAGACATATCATACCAGTAACCAATCTCTAAAATTTTGGTCCACTTTCACTTTATTTGGCTACCAAAAAAAAGTTAAGTCATCAATGAGATCAAATATATATGCATTTTGTAACGAATTGGTACCCAATTCTCTGCTTTTTATCGTTTCAGTTATACAAACTTACCTTAATGTGTTATAAAATGTAAAAACTGTAAACGTCTAAAAACTGTAAACATCAAGTTTATTAAAACATTGCAGGAAAAAAACTACCTAGTGACTTTTGTTTTAGTAGAAACAAAATTATAGTAAATGTCAAATCATTTATTCCCAGCATATGTGGTGGTATTGATTTTTTAGATTTTATTATTTTTTCTAATATCCTAAATAGTTACAACATACTAATTAGATGGGAAATAGCTCCATGAAATTATTCAAGGGAAAACAATAGCGGGAATTGCACTTAAAACTCTTAACCCTCCCTCAACTCTGAAAGGAGAACCATTCAGACAATGAAGACAAGCGATCATTGTATGATTTGCTTCGGAAAGTAGATAATTAGATTAAGATAGAAATGTATGCCGTTTAGCCCTTCAATGATTAACAGTGGCGAATGTCCTGATAAAACACTGATCATAGCATAGTGATGATATTAGAATATTAGATAACAAGAAAAAAACACGAAATTAACTGCCAACTGTATAACCATCTCCTGGGCACTGCATTTCGTGTAACAATAGAGGAAACAAGATACAGTCTCCATATAATTCGCATCATTAACACCCCCACCCCACCAAAACAAAAAAAAATGTTACATTTCACTTATGGTTAAAAAACCTAATCATAATACCCATTTTGTTGGTCTGGCTACAAAGCATGATACTTTTTAGGAGAAATAAATGCTGGTTTTTTCAGATGCCATTAGTGTATAAATTTTTTAACATTCCTTGGTTTTCGCTACCTGTCAATACATGGCACATCAATATCTGCAGTAAAATCTCCAGTAGATTATAAGCAGAGGAAAGCAAAATGATGGCTTTTGACTAAATATCATCCTTAAAATTAGTTTACAAAACAATTTTAAGCATATTTCAACTAGGTTATTTTTCTGCAAGAGAGCCTAAACATGAAAAGAGTTCTTACATTTTTATGTGTGGTTATTTATTTGAAGGGAGGAATTAGCTTACCTTGTAATCTGATACATTGTAAACTGCAACAAAAAGTAACATTAAAGAGCAATAAGGAACAGGAGCAAGCAAATGTACCTGGAGGCATCTTCCATGGGATGTGAGTTCTCTTGTACTTTTTCCAAGGAGGCTCCTCCAATCTCGAAGAAGTTTCACGGGATTTAGAAAGTTTAGATGAAGATTCTTCTACTTCCGTCTGTTCATCACATTCACTCTGAGCATTGGCTTTAGAAGCTAATGTCACTAAACTGGCATTTGAATTAGCTGTGGTCAACTTGGTCTCACTTTCAGACTTTATTTTTTCATCAGACGTAATAGTCTTCCCATATTTATTCTGCATAAAATGAGCACGCATCTTTGCTTTTTGTATATCATCAGCCGAGAGTGGACGGCTCCGAGTAGCAGCTGTAGATCTTGCGACCTGGGGACTCCTTGCAGCCATCCTTTGACCCGGATGCTCTACCAACTGGACTTTCCGGCGCTCTCGTGTTTCTATAGATTATTAAGGCATACTGTTTCCAGAAAAAATGGAGAGGAAAGGAAATAGCATCTTGAAAGTACATTTTAGCTCTTTTAACCTCTTGTTTTCATATTTAGTAGGCACAACTCAAATTGTTGAAACTAGATACAAATATATGGCTATATAAAGATGGAGCTCTAATAAGCAACTATCAATCTTAGCAGAAAACTTAGAATAAATCTGTAACGACAAATATTATTCATTTCACTCATTAACTTGTCCCTAATGAGAAAAGGGTTCTGTTTAGTAATGATTAACTGGACCAAATAAAACATACTATTTCCCATCCAACAGCTCGTAATTTTTTTCCAAACAGAAATATGCAGAATTCCTGATTAAATGAACACAATGAAGGATACGAGGCGGAAAAACACCTCTCCTTTTATTGGAGTCATCTCCTGATGCTGTAAGCATTTTTAGAGGCTGAGCAGTGTCCAGCTTCCTATAGAAGAAAATTAGACTTAAAATTTAATATCACAACAAAATCCATAATTAAAGTTGATGAGAAAAAAATGGTAAAGCTGGATACCTAGGGGAATCAGGATTCTCGCACGTGAACCTCAAAGCATCTTCCTGAAGTTTTTACAATCAAAATTAGCACTTATAGGGACATGCTTTGAACATATATTTGTAAAGTCAACAAAGACTTACAGGAATTTCCTTCTTTAAGTCCCACGACGCATTGCCCATAACTTCACTAATGCTGCAAATTAAAAGACAATAACTCTCAAATTAAAGTGAAAAGAGCAGTTTAGACATAGGAAAAAAGAATGGGCTTACCTCTGTTTTAACAACATCTCATCCTGTAAATCACTTGCTGATTTCAACCCATTGCTTTTCTTTGAAGATAGGTTCTTTCCCAGCCTCTTGCTCCATTTTGATAACATTGACCGTGCCCTGTTTGAAATGTCTGATTTTCAAATCAGAAAATGAGCCAACTAGCTGGAGGATTTCAGGCAACAAAGTTCATGAATATCAAGCACCATCAAAATCAACTATATGATATATGATATATCATGTTACATTATTTCATTTTGTGGCATGTAAAATACTTATTTGTCAATAATATGATAATAAGCTATGAAGTAACACAACAGATAATGGAGATAGCCTCAAGATCCATTATCTAACTTTCAACTCCAATTGATATGAGTCTGGAAATATACTTGCTAGTAAACTAAGAACCATATATTAACTTGAGCAATCCTTCAGAAAACATAGAATTCACTGATAGCATCAACCTCATTGATGGATAAACAAAGAAATAGAGCAGTCGGGGAGTTTCTATATGTGTAAGAACACACCTGATGCTCTGTAAAACCGCAGCCTATTAACACTCTGCAATATAGCAGACATATGCCCAGGGAGAGCCTTGCTTACCGGTAAATAATCAAGCAACTGAAAATAAACAATTAGCTTTAGAGCTATAGGAACTCCATTAAAAAGTAAACTGCGAGCAATTAGTAAAAAAAACTACATATGTAAGTACCTTAAGGATAACAAGCAAAACACTTGTCTGTTCTTCTTTAGCTGCTTCACATAACCACGTTGCCAATATCATCAATCCACCTTCAACTAAGAACCTGCAAACAAACAAGAATCAGATAATGAGGGGAGAGAAACAATTGATTATGCCAATCATCAACATGAAGTCATGAATAGAAATAGAAGGTACCAATTCAGCACTGAGGGATTTGTTATACGCAAAATCCAGCGTATCAATTTAACCTGACCAGAGAATGATTCTTCTTTCCTCATTAAGCCAAATATATTCTCAACAAAACGCTTCTCGGAATCAGCCAAGCCAGGTAAATCCTCGTGCCTTGTTGTTGAACTAGAAGGCCCTTCATCGATCCTTGTAGGGACGACTGTGGCTAAAGGAATGGGTTGAGCAACTGTGGCTAAAGGAATCGGTTCAGCGACTGTGGCCAAAGGAATGGGTTCAGCAGGCATATCCAAATTTGAAGTGGAGGTAATCCCACCATGCAACAAATGACGGGCAGGTGTATTAGCTTTCTCTCTAGACAATCTGACAAACTTTCTCACTCTAGTTCGTTGCCCAGCAAAGAAATCTCGAACCTACAAATGATAAATATTTGAACATAAACCAACAAATATATCGAGAAACATGATGCCTTCATCAATGACAAAGCATGCTACCATCTCATAATCAGTAACCCAGACTAGAAGAAACAACCAGGGTTTAAGGCAACCGCTTCTTTTTACCATCCACTGGAAATGAAAAGGAATTAAGATTAAAACCTGAGTAACAGTAACTCCAAACTGAGCACTTATCTCCCGAGTCTCCCGCTTGCTAATTGCATCTTTCATGGAGAACACGAGTTGCATGTACTTTACGGCCTTGGGATTCAGCAAATCCCTAGGTCTCTTTCCTGCAACAACAAATGACAGATAAATATAACAAAGGGCGAATTCTACAATCCACAAATACATTCATAGAAATATTAAAAGATAAACATGACATTGCAACTTGAAACCCCACATCCTTAACCTCAGACAAGATAAATAAATAAAACCTGCCAACAACCAATAAGCAAGCAAAAACCCGTAACAATCAAGAATTTGCACGATAACTATTTCTAAGTTACTGACATTTGGGCAATGGGCAATAATCACAAGGAGACTAATTCCAATCAAGTGAAACGCATATGACGAAGAACTAACAGAGAGAGAGCTCACCAATTTTAATGGACAAAGCACTAGCAGCCTGCATTGTAATTCCAACTAATCAGAACAATCAATCAACCAACTAAACAAAATCCAAAAAAACTGAACAGAATTTAACAGAAACAATACCATCTCCTGAGAAAGGGGATTGACGCCGGTTAGTTTGCATTGGGTGGCGACAATCTGTTGGAGCTTCTCGATCTGATTCTGGAAAAGATCCTTCTGCTCATCCAACAAGGCTTGATACGACGTCGTCGCAGGCGAAGCCGCGACTTCCATCAGTTGTGTATCTTTCGATAACTCCATAGCCTAATCCCAATTCACCGAACCAGAAATCACGCGCATTTTGAGCTGGCAAAGGCTGAGATAATCGCACACATATAGAAATGAATGGTGCTCGTTTCCCGATTGGGTAGGGTTACAGGAATTGGAAGAAGAAAGAATGGGAATTGGGAAAATGGATTAGGGTTTGAATTCGATTTTGGGCGACCCTTGTTTATTAATATCAGCGGGGATCTGTTTACAAAGCCCTGGAGTTGGGATGAGAGCATTAACACGCGCGCACTCTCTCTTTTTTCTTTTGCTGATTTCATGCTAAACTATAATGTTTTATTTCGAGTACTAACTTCGGTGCATACTAAATTAGATTTATAAAGATATTAATAGAATTTAAACCAATAATTTTTTAATTACATAAAATTCATTTTATTATTTGATCCTTCTAAAGGGATAACACATGCACACTCTTATTTGTTCACTATATACTCTATAATAAAAAAAAATCTTCACTATATAGTCTATACAAAAAAAATATGAAGTGACTCTGTTTTTTAAATGTGATGATATGACATTATATTTCATATTCAAAAAAAT
Source organism: Salvia rosmarinus (assembly GCA_036937905.1). Taxonomy (NCBI): domain Eukaryota; kingdom Viridiplantae; phylum Streptophyta; class Magnoliopsida; order Lamiales; family Lamiaceae; genus Salvia; species Salvia rosmarinus. Next base: position 193,156 of record JAODLM010000507.1, read on the forward strand.
CGGGATACAATACAATTAAATTAATAATAATTATAAACAAAATAAATTGCTACGTAATAGATACAGATTACCATTATCCATTATTTAGAAAATTCGGTTAGAAAACTTATAACTATTTATTATAATATTGTATATACCTACTGTCTATTGATTAACTTAATTATATATCTGCACTCTATCAATTAATTTAATTATATATAAATATATGTGTACAATCTTGAATCAATTAGCTGTAAGTTTTGGATTCAATGAACGTGTATTACAAAGAAGATTGAAAGTTTGAAAGGGTCATGAATTAATAATTTGGAATAAAAAGGCGTAAAACTAAGAATTTAGAAAATTAGAAATCCAAAACTTCTATGGTGTCACGTAGGATTGTAGATGAATAAGGTGATAAAAACCCGGTTTGCACTTTTACTCGATCTGAGAAGCAGCATCCGTTGATGAATGGTTATACAACGGTGGTCCTTATGAACTAATTGTTCTACACTTCTTACTTGGTGTAGCTTGTTACATGGATCGTGAGTGGGAGTGATTTCTCACGATTTCTCGCCTTGTTTTTTCGAGCGCGTGAATGTGTCACGATTTCTTGTTTTGGACCAGGCAAAGGGTGTCTAAGTCTTCAAGGATTTCTACCAAAGCAAAACAAGCCACAGGAAACTCACCTGGATTGCCTCTTTAGGTAACTGCCCCATCAAGGGAAACTTCAGAAAGAAGCCCATCGAGCTAGTCGTCGCTACGTACACATACATTCCATCAACCAATCTAGGAAGATTGTTATAGAATTGTTTCTTTTATTAGGCTGCTGTGCTGCTGCGCTGCTGCTGTTCAACTATGCAGATAGGCTGAGTGATGCAGAAATCAAAACACAGTTGAATTTGGGAGATGATGATTTGATCAGATCGCTGCATTCCCTCTCATGCGCCAAATACAAGATCCCAAATAAGGAGCCGAACACCAAATCCATGATCCATCTCCAAAAACGATGATAGCACAGACAAAATGAGAAGGATGAGGATGAGCGGGAGCAAACAAATTAATCTCTCTCATTTCTCAATACACTTTTTCTTTTCTTTTTTTCAAAATTATTATTGTTATATGCGTCAGGTTCCTCTGCCTCCCGCTGACGAGAGGAAGAAGGTGATTGACAGCGTGGACAAAGACAGGCGCTTCGTCATCGACGCCGCGCTCGTGCGTATGATGAAGAGCAGGAAAGTCTTGGCATATCAGTAGTTGATCAATGAGTGTGTTGATTCTGTTGGACAGCTGAGCAAAACGTTCAAGGTAAATGAAGATGATTTTTTTATTTTACTTTTTTTTTTTTAAATATTGAAAAGATGAAAGAAAAACTTATGTGAATTTGAATTTTGGCAACCTGAGGTGAAAAAGACATCAAAAGGAGAAGTGAAGAAGTTATATTACTTAGAAAGAGATAAAGAGAGCCCCCAACGCAAGTATTTAGCATAGGGGTGGTCTCATTTGCGCGTTGTGTGAACAGTGAGATCCTCTAATTAATTTTTTTTAATTAATTAATTATTATTAAATTAATAAATCATAATTTTGAATTAATAAACCATAATCGTGAATTAATAAATCTTAATTTTGAATTAACAAAGCCTAATTGGAATTAATAAATTCTAATTATGAATTAATAAACCTTAATCGTGAATTAATAAATTTTAATTTTGAATTAATAAATCATAATTATGAATTAATGAACCGTAATTTTAAATAATAAACTCTAATTTTGAATTAATAAACTCTATAGTGAATTGGTAAACCCTAATTTGAATAATAAACCCTAATTTTGAATTAATAAACTCTAATTATGAATTAATAAATCCTAATTATGAATTAATAAACCATAATTGGGAATAATGAACTCTAATTTTGAATTAATAAACCTTATTTGTGAATTAATAAACTATAATTATGAATTAATAAACCTTAATTTTCAATTAATATATTATAATTATAAAAATTATAAATTTAATTATAAATTAATAAAATCTAATTATCCTTACTCACCATTATTAATATATAATTATTTTATCAAAAAATAAGGGTGAACTAATAATGAGACGGAATTCACTTAAGTTTTGTCTTTACATTTTAGTTATATCGCTTGGACTCCTGTCAACAAAATATTAGGCGATATAATATTCTCTATCTGACTATTTTATTCACTTTCTTTTCTCGGTGCAAAATTTATCTCTTAAAATTACTTTGTTAATTGTACATTTATATACAAAGAGTGAGATGAGACATAAAATGCAGTAATAAAAGCATCTGTTTAATTACAATATGACGCGTACTCCGGTGCATCCGGATGCACCATGTATCCGTTTTAAATTGTGATTATTAAATTTTAATTAGAATTACAAAATCCTAATTATGGATTGATGAATTATAATTGAGAGAGGTGGTCTCCTGTGGACGTCCGTATGTGCAGATAATGATATTTTTCTTCAATATAAATGATACTTTTTTTCAATAGAAATGTTACTTTCGAATCACAATGTAAATAACAAATGATAATTTTCTTCAATGAAAATAATACTTTTATTAAGAATAAATGATACTTTTATCCGTCAGCACGGTACGGACGGATGTGCAAAAGTTTTTGCGTAATTGAGATGGATGCCACATGCATTCAGATATATACAAAGTCTTTTTAGTAGCAGGCTTCTTGCTCTCTCTTTTTTAAAAAAAATAACTATTGGATACTCCCTCCATCCCAAAAATATGTTTCTAGTTTTCCTTTTTGGTGCGTCTTTCAAATTTGTTTTTTTATTTGTACAAACTATCCAACAAAATACGTTTTACTTATTAGCTTCAGCAAATAATATTTTTTCAAATATAAATGATAATTTTCTTATGAACAAATGATATTTTTGTTCGTCCGTACCTTGTGATTAACTTTTTAAACAACAATCAGGACTTTCTGT